>CAMGYJ010000003.1:18050753-18269926 GCA_946122785.1 Linum tenue | reverse complement strand
CTTTCACTTCATTTCACCGTTGGAACCCCTTTTTGCACTTTCATTCACATTTTCCTTGTTTTTTTCTTTCACTTAGCAGGGGTTCCAACTGCAGTCTTTTGCACGGTCGACCCTTATTAGTCGAGCAAGAGCAATTTATGTACATCTGGCACTCGCCAGAGTACTTCTTTTAACTCCTTTTCCTCAACTCGTGTGGAGGGTCAATGAAATTAGGGGGGGTCGGAAGCTCTATCCATGCCCTTAAAAACACATCCTCAAGTAGGCAAACCGTTCAACGGGTGAAAATTTTACTTGTACTAGAGACAGCTTAGCTTCACCTTGTAGGAGTACCCCACTAAGGATCACTAAAATCTCTTCCAAAACCCGACTTTGTGCAATGAATGGTGCCACACACGTTGGGCTTACCCCATGTTTAAGATTTCAATGATTTCGACATGGAGGACCAACTGCTTTTCATTTCTCACATGAGCACCCTGTTCAATACACGAGTCCATAACGCCATTCAAACCGAGTCCACATTACCACATGAATTCAACGGTCTTAGCTCTACTAATTCACAAAATCAACTGACACAGCAGAGAGCTAGATAGGAAAAATCTTATACTTCAACATCCTCCATAGTGCTACACTACCTCCCTAGGTTGCACATTACTATAGAGACTGTCGATTCAAAGCATACTGAGCAGGCAATTTGCAAGGAAACACGTACATGGAGCCCTCAAATTTAAAAATTTGGACAGTGGACTAGGCTCCAAGCACACAAATAGCCAAGCATTCACCCGCATACATAATCGAACATCCCCCCACACTTAAGCACGACATTGTCCTCAATGGAGGAAAGATAAGGAGGGTAGAACGAAGTTACCGGATCAAGGGTGAATGATGATGAACGGGTTAGGCGGTGCATTCCAGAAAGAGAGAGTAATCAGAACACAAACACCACACACAATCTCACAAAGGTTGAGTTATTGACTCTAAAATCAAATAGCAAAACTGACTCAACCGAGGAGAAATAGAGAAAGAAATGCAAACCGACTGGTTGGGTTGCCTCCCAACAAGCGCTTCTTTCATGTCGTGAGCCGGACGATGGCTCCTAAGTTTCGGTCCATGCTAGAACCTCCTTGAAGTTGAGGTTCTCGTCGATGAGGTGGAGTCTCAAGTCACGAGCATGTGGTATGACTAGTGATGGAAGTTCGTGCACTTGATGCAGATGAAGTCTCCACCCTCGAGACCTCTTCTTCTCTTCTCTCGTCTCATTGCCCCCAACCAGAAAAGACAGCATCGATTGGCCACCATCGCGTCCACCAAGAGGGACCGATGTCGATGTGGCCTTGGTCTGGCAAAGAGACACTGCAAATGGGTCCTTGCCAAGCAGCTCCTCGAAGTTTGGTGGAGATATAACTTGCAACTCATGGCCGGTGCAGGCCTCTTCCACCTTAACTCCGTTCTCAGCCTGGACGCCAATTGCTTCTTCAACCCCCCTTTCTTCTTCATGTGGTATCACCCCTGGGAAATGATCAACAACTCCTCCTGCTTCACTTTCGTCATCCTCCACAACTTCTTTATGCACCCTTTCTTGCTCTTCTTCTTCTAGCACGGATTGGAGAGCAAGTCGCCATGTAATTTCTTCAATGAGATCATCTTGCATCTCCTCGCTCGGGCCCAGCATGTTAGAGCAGAAATAAGGAATTGTGTGATCTGCAACCAGAGGACTTTCCTGATCATGATTATCATGGGAGTTCTCTGTGATAACTTCTGTATGCTCCTCAACATCATAAATACATCGCCTAACAACTCAAATTATCATCTTAGCCATGACCAATAGAACGTGTTAAGATCGCTTCTTAAAAAACCCACTCATTTTAAACCGAACTACGTGGACTTTGATCCCGACTACTCGAGTACGTAGGCAACCAATAGGTTCGAGTCCAGCTAAAACATTTTCTTCACATTTCAACGTGTGAGACTCATTATTTAAAACTAACAATTACAACGAACTACGTGGACTTTGATCCCGACTACTCGGGTACGTAGGCAACCAATAGGTTCGAGTCCAACTAATTAAAAAACTCTTTCTTCACTTTTGAGATTTTACATCAATAGATGTATGCTCAAATTGTAATAACAAAATACTTAAATTAATTGAATGCAATAATACGCAATAAGATACAAATAATGAAACACTCAACCCTTAAAAACTTATCGGTTTACGTAGTACCCATTATGGGGCGTTGTGGGGTGTGAGTAGACTTCCCCACACGTAACTATACTCCCGAATCTAGAAAAATCTAAAATTCGCATACCAGAATTCTGGTTTTAACAAAAATTAAAACCGGAAAGGGTGTTCGACCCACCCCGATTAAGGTCGATGGCGACTCCGAGCAGTTCGCGACGAGTACCCCGATCTGGAGGGGCGGTTGCGACACGTACGGCCGTTGAGTTTTGGTATTTAGACAATGAATTAACCGGAGTTTGGGGCATGATACTATACCATAACACCTAATGGGTGAACCCCAGTCCGCAATTCACTAACCCAAAGCGTAATATTCATTTAATCTTGAAATGAAAATCAACGGTTCTGATTCGTCGAAATTGTTGTTCATTTTCATTTTTAAGATTAAACGAATCTCATGATTTGGGTTAGAAAACTAGGGACTGGGGTTAATCCATTAGTGGTTAGGGTATAGTATCATGCCCAAAACTCCGATTAATTCATGATCTAAATAGCAAAAATCAAACGGGCGTACGGTAGCCTAACGTACGCTCGGGTGTACGCTAGCCTGAACCATATATGGCAAAGGGAAAAATCAGGGTATGGGTACCTTGGCCGATCTTAACCATTCATTTTCAATCTCCACGGCTCACGTTTTTTAAACCTAACTGCGCCACTAAATAACTAAACAAATTACAAAAAGGCTCCTACCGCGTTAAGTTTGTTTTCATCCTAGTCCTACTAACTGCCCCGATTAAATTAAATGGATTAAGACTGCAAACCCAATTGGGTAGACCCACTGCCGCCCTAACCAATTTCCAGTCTCCCTAACCAATTACACGATCCCTCTCTCTTCTTGGAGGGACGCCCCTTCACAGTTCCAAGAGAAGCTCCCCATCCAATTTGAACTCCCCAACTTAATCATCGTTTTAAATCCCAATTACTTGCATCCACATTCGACGTAGATTGAATTTCCCAAATTATTTTGTCTTGTTTCTTCTTCGCCATTTTATTTCCCTTCGCCTATCTCTTTCTAACACGATTACGGCGACCATGTCTATTATTGTGTTCATCAAACTTTTCATTTGCAAAAGAACACTTGAAAGAGGTTTGCTAACCCTAGGGTTCATGTCGCTAGTGCTTTGTCATCTTGTCTTAGCGTTATTGTCATTTTCTCGAACCTTATATCTCTCGCTGAAATTTAGGTTTCCTGATATGTAGTGTTTGTCTCGCACAGAGGATTGCGGAAGAAGATGAAGAACACATAATTTGATTCGAATCGGATGGAGAGGTCTCCTTAATTTGTGTTTATGTATTAACGGTGAGTTTAGGACTAATTATGTAGTGTTCGCCCGTAACTAACACAGGAAAAATAGGCAAGGGTACCTATCGTTCTACAGTAGTATAGCAGGAAGCAAGGTCGTATCCACAGAGACTTCGTGTACTAGTACTCAGCTTTTACCTATTATCTAGTCAATCGTTTTTAGTTGATTTTCGTTTAGAAATAAAAACACACGCAATAATAAAAACACAATAAAGTAGTTTTCTAAGTAAAATCAAGTGGAGAAGGCGTTGTCCCGGAAGTGAATCCCCCTAATATGCATTTTAAAGACAAGTTGAATTTAACATAGACGAGTGTTAATATCTTAGACCGTGAAAATTCCCAATTTAGTGTTAACCCGTTCGCACATGTATTAACACCCTTTCGACTTAAGAATCAAGTGAAACTGTGGCTTACAAAAATCTTAAACCAAAGCAATAACCAGATTTATGAATTTTCGTATTAGGTTTTTAAGCTAATCCAGAGGAACTACGTCACCCCATCGCCGGTGGCTCCGATCAATTCCTTCTTTTCACGAGGGATCTAACATACAAAATTACCTCGCAGTCTCATTTACATGTATCAGAAAAAATATACAATAGACGCGTACTATTGATACTTTCACATGATAAGTCGAGAAAAGATCGTAAGAATGAGAACAACACGTCTATATCAAAGATACCACTCAATCAATGTAAAACACGTCATACATAAAAGCTCTATGCCCGAGCTCTACCTTTAGAAAACACGAAAGGAGTACCGTGAGGCCTACAATAGTAGGTTGGCACGCGAAACTTTCTAACCAAGTTGAACTCAAATCCGAGGTTGATTTGAGGTATCCGACTAAGCTTGAAAGAGCAATAGTAGGGTACAACTTGGGAATAAATCCCTAGAACTCATTACCCAGCATATAGTCAGTCTAGAAGCCACCTTAAACTATCCAAAAATTATCCTGAGGCCTATCTTAAACATCGTTGTTAAACCTCATAAAACCCTAAGTTGGCCTAAATAGGATGATGTGTTTATGATTCATGTTTGTTTATGATATAATGAATCATGCTTCATCGATTATGCATGAATGATGTGGTTAGATGTTATGCAAAAGTTTACAAAAATCATGACATTAGCATTTTTCGTTCATTCTCCATTCGTTCACTCTACAATCAATCAAGAAGGTAATTTCACCAACATTCATGCATCCACACAAAAAAACATCTTGCATATGCATATTCACACCATTTCGCATGATTATCATATATTCATCTCATTTATCAACATGGCGGATTTAACAAAATAAATCAAGAATTCTCTAAAATTGTTCATCCACGAGGATAAAGTCAAATCCTATGTACCAGATCCAAGGTTGTGCTCATTCTAGAAGAAATTCGATGACAGCAAAAGAAGTCAACGGTATCAGATCACAAGGAATCTATGAGAAATTTCGAAGAAGTTATTCGTTCAAACATCAATAGCCCACTACCTAGCTATGGAGATTAGTAGACATACTACTCGAGAAAGCTTAATTCGAGCATCATATGGCCCCTCACAAACAAACAAATGTATAGATACTCTACCCTATTGAAGATGTGTACCAACCTTTATATCATAATAAAGAATGATGTGTAACTCGCATTTCCACCTATTTGGAACATTGTGTGCCTACTACCAATCTTGATCTAAGACTTTGCATCAATGATTCTTTTTCAAAATGATGAATATATCTTCCATATCTTTTAAAAATCTACCTTTCTTTTGTGGAAATGGGAACCTAAAAACGCATTTCATGTTTTCAAGTTGAGCCATGAGATTTTCATATTAAGCAACCATAAGCACCCCACTGGTGCTGAGTGTTTATAAACACCGTACTGGTGTCCAGAATTTGAGCCACCCACTTATGATGAGAGTAAGCACACTTTGCTAGATTAGAGAGAAAAATACCCTACTGGTGTCCACAAATTATGTGAGCTAAATAGTCGAAGGGTGCAACGAGGATATGACACTAGGCTACTTGTAGAATCTTGTCACTATCCATAACCGATATAGGTCGTGTATTTCGAATTATGGCCTACAAGAAGCGTGATGCCAACATTATAATAGCCAAGTTTTGACGAAACCCTCATCAAGGCACGCATAGAATCCACATCATCTGTTGAGGCTAAAGAGAAAAATGTCTCATTAGCATCCAATATCTACACGCCTAAATCTAACCCGTGAGGAGGCATTCAACCTGACGTCATGAGTATCACTTCCTCAAGAAAGGGATAGCCAGTAGCCCATACGACAAGGAAATCACTCACGTCGACAAATTTCTAACATTTTTATGCTCAAGTCAAAATGACAACATGTATGGGGCATAACAACATTAAGTAAGTCCCACAAAAATTAAAAGAAAAAAAAAGAAGCCAAAATGGCAAGAAAAATCAAAACAAAGAAAACGAAAAAATTGTGGGACTTACACATTAGATGCCCATAAACGAGCGCTTGAAACTACAATCACTCAAACTCGTCCCAAATGACTGGCTACCTTTGCAAAGAGGCAAAAAAAGGGCGATCCCAAGCTTATTGTCGATATGGTCACAAGGTTTCAATATTGGACGAATATCTCAATCAAGTTACACTCAAGCGGATCTAGCCATCAAGTTAACAAGCTTTCCAGATCAAAGAATGCTTGTCTTTCAAGCATAAGGAAATAACGCAAAGACCCCTAATGAGAAGGGTTCGTAAGATGAGAATAATAACATACGCTTAAATTACATCCCAATGATGATCCCTATTATCCAATTCTTTCTAGTAAAAGTAGAATCCCCATGATAATACAATTTGCCAATCATAACCGCCTCATAAAGGTTTTCAACATTCATCATTCCAAGAGCCAATAAGCAGTTGAAGTCTACCTCACACAAACACCTCCTTTATCCATGAACCAGCTTCATACTTTGGGGGCAAGTCAGAATCCCTCAGCAGGAAACTTAGACGATGAAGGATGTGAGACTCATTTATCCATCATTCATTTGAGAAAATTCAGCTTCCCAAAACATAAATGACTCTGACGTACAAGAGTCACTTTCCAAAAAAGCTCCAGAACTCACATGACGAGACCATACAGAGATTACATGGAATCTCCATGATCATCAACTTATACCTCCGACACATTTGTCCATCAACTTGGTGACAAGAATCTTGATAGTAGCCAAAGTGTCGTATACTCGAAGCACCTATAGGAATGAGTGTTAGTGAATTTGAGCGTGAGAATGAAAGAGAGGATTTATCAATATTCTCATGGCTTGACTTATGAAATTTTTTAAATATGTGTCAATAATCAATTTATTGCAAATCGCACGCATTTCCCCCGATAAGGCTTTGATTTTCACATCAAGTTCTCATTCTACTTTCTCAAAAATATTTTTCAAACATTGTTGCACTCATCTTCGATTAAGGTTGGTAAAAGTCGCACTTTGTTCCGAAGAAGCAAAGGCAAATAACGTATTCTCGAGGGCAAAATGGTGCCACCCAGAAAAAAGTGGCTCTCTTCTTCAACTTAGGAAATCTCAGAGATCTTGAATCATTATGTTCAAGCTACTCAAGTAGTCAATCAAACTATCCTTCAACGAAGTTTTTGTACCTCATACCTCCCGGTGAAGTCAATCAAGCATGTCTAGAAAATCGACATCAACAAGACAATACCCTGAGATGACAAATTCTCTTACCTAAACATGACATTCTCTCATAGTAAGAAGATCAATCAAAATAAAGGAGCACATTATCCCTACACTACCATGCTACATAATCCTCCTACATAATCAACATAACAAACACATCTCATGAATAAGAAGGTCATTTGGCAAACACATCAGCCACTCAAACACTAGTGTCCAAGGTGGAGAAGGAAGAAAAGTACCCACCAACAACATCCATTCTACTCCAGCGCAAGCACAACTAAAGATCAAGCTTACAAAAGGGACAATGGCGTAGTTCCTCGTGGATGATCAATTTAAGAAAACCCTTGACAAAATATCAAAACCATGATTAGGGATTATACTCTTTCCATTGCATATCCTTCAAGACATCATCATATGACTCATCATACAACCTTTTTCAAAAGCACTTCACATACATCATATGGCATAATTTCCGAATGCACTTCAACTCATATCATATGACATCAACAATTTATCCAAATACGCGTCAAACTTATCACATGACATCATTCATTAGATGACTAATTACTAGAAATTCCAAGCCAAATTAGATATCAATCGGTGGGCATACCTTCCCTCAGCATACCTCAGCAAATCATATCATATCGTATCATATCACAAAATACCTTGCATTTGCCCATCAATGTGAAGCCAAATACAAATCTCTACCAACACAGGCTATACCGCCACACAGTAACCCAAATCAGGCTACCGCCACAAAGAAAAATTCATACCAGGCTATCCGCCACAAGAAAAAACTAGGCTATACCGCCATGGATAAAATCCCAAAATCAAGCTATACCACCATGGGACCAGAAACTCTAAACCAATCTATACTACCACAAGGGCAAACAAACCCAAATCATTGCTATATCACACTCTCCCCCTCTCATATCTTTCATAGCACGACATTATCATTCATTAAACATTACTCATCTCATGATTATCTCACAAAACACTCATACTCATTACCACCATGCATTAAAATGTCTAGCATGTCATGTCCCGGACAATCTATCGCATTGCCATCAACAAATGTTCAGCATGTCATATCCCGAACAACTTGATTGCATTATCCCGGACAACCCCGTTAGTTATGCCATCAATATATGTTCAGCATGTAATACCCCGAACAATTTGATTGCATCATAATTCAATTTGTTTAGCATGTTATACTTCGAACAACTTGACTGCTCTTTTATATCACCTTTCAACTTGTTTAGCTCGTTTTATCTCAAACAACTTGAATGCATTGTCATTACCGTTATAATCAGTAACCCTTACACGACTACAATGCGAGGGGAACAAATTAGAACCTACAAGTCGGCTACACTGCGAGGGAGCTAATCAAAATGGGGGCAACTGTAGACACCACTTTTTGTCCATGCTAAAATAATCTAATTAAATAGAATTTAGTTTTGTTTAAGGTTGGCAATAGCAAATCTTAAACAATCTGCTAACTAAAGTGTATTCGTGGTGTTTGAGATGAGTCATGTTTGTTTTACCTCGGTCAGATTAGCAATAGCAAATCTCGATTGATATGGACAAGTTGATGTTTAAAACATTTGGGTTGGCTGCCTTGTTTTAGCTTGGTTAAAATAATTACGCAATTGCTTAATCTCGTGGACATGATTTGATGTTGGACTTGGGCATCGATTTAGGAATAATGAAATAGGAAGAGAAAGTCAAATAGAAATATCAACTCATTGACATAAACTTCAATTTCTAAATAACAATCATAACTATGATTAGTAAATAATTACACCATTCATTAAACAAAGATTACGAGTGTGATTACATTTGACAAAATTAAGAAAAGAGCCCAAAGCCTAAACCCAAGTATGTTCTGGTAATAGCCCAAATTCAAATCCCAGCCAAGCCAACAGAAGTCCAGGTCCAATCCAACTAAAATTCATTCCCGTCAACTTGGCCCAACCAGTCGAAACACATAACCAAGAACCAAACCGGTCAAACCGAACTGATTGGACCCGAACCAGCCCATGGCTTACGTAAATTTTTTTCTATAAAAAGAGCCTCTTGCTCTTTGTTTTGAGGGGGCGGCAGCCACATCTTATCCGCTGTCCACTTCTTCTTTCCTGATCCACAGAGCAAAAAGCTGACAAAAACAGAATTGATCTTCTTCTCCCCAAGGTTTCTGTCCTCGTTTCTTCTTCTCCTTTTTCCAAAAGACAGCAAAGAAACCATAACTCCCTTTCCTCTTCCCCGCAAAAAAACAAACACAAACAAACATCCTCTCCTGCTGCCAACATCAGCAAAAGCACAAAGGAGGTAGCAGACAAAGAAGCTCAGAGAATCAAGCAGAGGCAGACTCATCACCCCAAACAACAGAAAAATTCAAAAAGGTTGGTGGCAATGTAAATTCCAACCATCATCTTTACAATTCATCATCTTAAATCATCTTATTAAGTTCTTTTCAAAATCAAACTGAATCAACCCCAATCAAATTACAATCTAACCCAAATAAAACTCCAAAAACAATCAAGCCCAATCGATTTTCAAAGCAGATTACAAGTCGGCAATTCTCACCATAATAACAAAAGCAATCAACAAATTAGATATATTTCTTTTCCTTATGTGTTCATTATATTTACTTTCCTATTTATCTCAGTACTTTCATTTAAATATTTCATGTTTAATCCTACTACAATACTAGATCTATAAATCTATATTTGTTCATCATTTACTATTTCTTTTACCCGTTCCGCTTATTTTTGTATGTTTGTTATTATATGTTGGACTACACACCTAACCATCACTAAGCTAAATTCCCCAGTTATTCACCATACACACAACAAATTTCCAGATTCAATTGTCGTAAAATTAACTAACAGATTCGAACCACCATATTACACCACAAAATTCCCGTTCCAAAACCAGTATAAACAAACCATAACCGAATTCCCAGAATCAATACCCCCAAACAAGTATACAGAATTTCCAGATTCTAAACCCCTTAAAAACCACAAACCATCATACACACACTGAATTCCAATCATAAACGAGCAGGTTTCAAGATTCAATCACAACCCACAGTTTCCATTTCCGAGAACACCCCAACCCAAATCCCAGATTTCAGAAAAACCAACCTATTCAATCCAAAAAATCATATGATCACTAACTAAGCATGACCCCTAAACCCGAATCAACATCTTGACAAAACCACGTCCAGGCTCGAAATAGTTCAAGTCCACCATGAACATACGATATTGAGACTTCCTATTCACAAGCAGTAGCAATTTTTACAGTTGATTAACATGTAAATTTCACCACTTAAGATTTTCTTTGTATGAACAAATTCTGGGAATTTTAACAAAACCCATCTTTTGAGACTTTAAAACATATAATCCTATATCGCTAAAACCCCAAACAACACGACTTACCGATTAGAACCCGCTATCTCCATTGGACTCGTCATCGCGACGGCCAGAGAGTCTTCGCCTCTGTCGCCGACGGTTTCCTATCCTTGTCTCCAATGATCCCATCCTCCCTTGCGACACACCCGATCCTAAAAAAAACACACAAATAGGTCTGGACCGACCAAAACCAGAGAAATCAAACCTTAAAATCGGCATGCAAATAAAGAAAAACCAACTTACTTTTGCATCGTCCTCGTCGCCGGCGTCCATCGGCGTTAGTTCTTCCGCAGCCGCCGTCCTTCTTTCCTTACTACCAGAAGGGAAAGCGATGGGGATTGGATGGAGAAGTGCGAGTGGAAGTAGGCGGAAGATCGAAGGAGAGGATGGAAATGCAGGTCGTTTTCTGGGTGGTACTGGCGTCTAACGGCGATGCAAGGATGACGACAGTGAAAGAGAAAATGATCGAATTGAGGGGAGTGAGCAGAATTGGTGTGATTTTTCTCTGGATCATGCTCTATGGCGGAAAGAAACGAGAGAGAGGATTGAGAGGTGAGCGGCTGCAAGTGGAAGAAAACAGATTAGGGTTTTCATTTCAGCTTAAAAGAGGCCTTAACAAAATCCATCTTTTGAGACTTTAAAACATATAATCCTAGATCGCTAAAACCCCAAACAACACGACTTACCTATTAGAACCCGCTATCTCCATTGGACTCGTCATCGCGGCGGCCAGAGAGTCTTCGCCTCTGTCGCCGACGGTTTCCTATCCCTGTCTCCAATGACCCCATCCTCCCTTGCGACACGCCCGATCCTAAAAAAAACACACAAATAGGTCTGGACCGACCAAAACCAGAGAAATCAAACCTTAAAATCGGCATGCAAACAAAGAAAAACCAACTTACTTTTGCATCGTCCTCGTCGCCGGCGTCCATCGGCGTTAGTTCTTCCGCAGCCGCCGTCCTTCTTTCCTTACTACCAGAAGGGAAAGCGATGGGGATTGGATGGAGAAGTGCGAGAGGAAGTAGGCAAAAGATCGAAGGAGAGGATGGAAATGCAGGTCGTTTTCTGGGTGGTACTGGCGTCTAACGGCGATGCAAGGATGACGACAGTGAAAGAGAAAATGATCGAATTGAGGGGAGTGAGCAGAATTGGTGTGATTTTTCTCTGGATCATGCTCTATGGGGGAAAGAAACGAGAGAGAGGATTGAGAGGTGAGCGGCTGCAAGTGGAAGAAAACGGATTAGGGTTTTCATTTCAGCTTAAAAGAGGCCTTATACCTCAACTTTGAGAAATGACTAAACTACCCTCCTAGTTTTCGACTAATTACCCGCTGCCACTCTCGGAATGCTTCTGTGAAATCCAAAAAAAATCAAGAGTGTGAAGTCTCAAACCATAGACCATGACCTCACTAATTGCTTCAGGTAAGGGCAACCAACCACAAAGCCATGTTATGATATTTGAAACTTTGATCTCCTTATCTTGTTTTCTTCGTGTTTAAGCTTAATACGTAGTATTCGTATCATCTAATCGTGCTAGGATTTTGCTTTAACCAAATTATGTATTTATGTATACCTCTAAACATTTCAAAATATTTATGTATTTATGTATACCTCTAAATATCTTAATACGAAATCATGATAAATAAACCGTAATAGTTACTCTTGATGGAATCATTTGAAAGATGGTTTTACCATTCAACTACTAAGTTGAAACATCATAAATATATCGCCTAACAACTCAAATTATCATCTTAGCAACGATCAATAGACCGTGTTAAGATCGCTTCTTAAAAAAAACCACTCATTTTAAACCGAACTACGTGGACTTTGATCCCGACTACTCGGGTACGTAGCCAACAAATAGGTTCGAGTCCAGCTAAAACATTTTCTTCACATTTCAACGTGTGAGACTCAACATTTAAAACTAACAATTACAACGAACTACGTGGACTTTGATCCCGACTACTCGGGTACGTAGGCAACCAATAGGTTCGAGTCCAACTAATTAAAAAACTCTTTCTTCACTTTTGAGATTTTACATCAATAGATGTATGCTCAAATTGTAATAACAAAATACTTAAATTAATTGAATGCAAAAATATGCAATAAGATACAAATAATGAAACACTCAACCCTTAAAAACTTATCAGTTTACGTAGTACCCATTATGGGGCGTTGTGGGGTGTGAGTACACTTCCCCACACGTAACTGTACTCCCGAATCTAGAAAAATCTAAAATTCGCAGACCAGAATTCTGGTTTTAACAAAAATTAAAACCAAAAAGGGTGTTCGACCCACCCCGATTAAGGCCGATGGCGACTCTGAGCGGTTCGCGACGAGTACCCCGATCTAGAGGGGCGGTTACGACACGTACGCCCGTTGAGTTTTGCTATTTAGACAATGAATTAACCGGAGTTTGGGGCATGATACTATACCATAACACCTAATGGGTGAACCCCAGTCCGCAATTCACTAACCCAAAGCATAATATTCATTTAATCTTGAAATGAAAATCAACGGTTCTGATTCGTCGAAATTGTTGTTCATTTTCATTTTTAAGATTATACGAATCTCATGATTTGGGTTAGAAAACTAGGTACTGGGGTTTATCCGTTAGTGGTTAGGGTATAGTATCATGCCCAAAACTCCTATTAATTCATGATCTAAATAGCAAAACTCAAACGGGCGTACGGTATCCTAACGTACGCTCGGGTGTACGCTAGCCTGAACCATATATGGCAAAGGGAAAAATCAGGGTACGGGTACCTTGGCCGATCTTAACCACTCGTTTTCAATCTCCACGGCTCACGTTTGTTAAACCTAACTGCGCCACTAAATAACTAAACAAATTACAAAAAGGCTCCTACCGCGTTAAGTTTGTTTTCATCCTAGTCCTACTAACTGCCCCGATTAAATTAAATGGATTAATACTGCAAACCCAATTGGGTAGACCCACTGCCGCCCTAACCAATTTCCAGTCTCCCTAACCAATTACACGATCCCTCTCTCTTCTTGGAGGGACGCCCCTTCACAGTTCCAAGAGAAGCTCCCCATCCAATTTGAACTCCCCAACTTAATCATCGTTTTGAATCCCAATTACTTGCATCCACATTCGACGTAGATTGAATTTCCCAAATTATTTTGTCTTGTTTCTTCTTCGCCATTTTATTTCCCTTCGCCTATCTCTTTCTAACACGATTACGGCGACCATGTCTATTATTGTGTTCATCAAACTTTTCATTTGCAAAAGAACACTTGAAAGAGGTTTGCTAACCCTAGGGTTCATGTCGCTAGTGCTTTGTCATCTTGTCTTAGCGTTATTGTCATTTTCTCGAACCTTATATCTCTCGCTGAAATTTAGGTTTCCTGATATGTAGTGTTTGTCTCGCCCAGAGGATTGAGGAAGAAGATGAAGAACACATAATTTGATTCGAATCGGATGGAGAGGTCTCCTTAATTTGTGTTTATGTATTAACGGTGAGTTTAGGACTAATTCTAGTTGGATGGTCAATCATGATTTTTGCAGGCTTTTAAATAACATTCAAAAGTGGGCTTGTACTTGACCCATGCAATATTCAAAAGTGGGCCTTGAACGTGCCAGCCCATTTGATTTCTCCTGCCGTGTCAATTCGTGCGCCAACCCTAGTTTAACTAGCTTTACTTACCCTAGTTTAACCTACACGAGTTACCATCATCATTACATATCTTCCGAAATCTTCTAACTCTTGACATTCCAGACTCAACCGTCTCCATCACACTCACGTCTCCACACTCAACCCCCATGATCACTTTTTCTTACACATACATTCTCTCTTTCCTCCATCTTCACCTTCCCCTTGTTCCTTCTTCCTCCAGACGCCATGGCAAACAAAGGTAAATCGTTTGCTGAAATGGGGATACTATTTCTATCAAATGAAGATTGCCGATCCACCACTAGTCTCGATGACTATCTTTCATTTACAAGCAAAACAACAATTGTGGCCGAGTACGAGTTCATCCACCTAAGTCCTTTCCCTCAATAAGTGAAGAAGTTAATAAAAAATCTTGGCTGGGAAAAGTTCTTTGATCTCCGGAATCGAGGAAGCACCAGTTACTGCCCCCATGTGGTGAGGAAGTTCCACCACAATTTAGAGCTTTCTGGTCCCTATGATTCTCATCTCGTGTCGTCTTCCTGGGACATAGATTCTGCTTCCAGCCTCATCAGTTTGCGGAGATCCTTGATCTTCCCGCCGAAGGACACCCCATTGAGAGCAGAAGCGATCTGGCCCGGCTGTACGATTTTGAGTTTGAAGTTGAACTGGCAAAACTCATGAAGGGGTGCATCTAGGCTTCTTTCCTCCCAGATCCTCTTTGATTCCTCCACTGGATGATCGTCAACTGCTTCCTGCCAAGGTACCGTGGTCATTCGATTATTCGTAAACTTGACTTGTTTATCCTTGTGCAAGCTCAAAGAGGTGTTCCTGTTAACCTCGTATCTCTCATGTGCCTGAACATGGTTGAGGCTGCTCCTAGAGGGGAAAACTGGTACACTGCCTTTCCATATGCCACCTTCGTGACCACCTTTCTTGAAAGGATTGGGATGGATATGGGGGTTTATGTTAAGGAGGACCAGTGCGCTTGTTTGTCGGTGTACCGTATAGCCGAATTGACAACTACTTTTATTGACCTTCAGCATACGGAGCATCAAGAGACCCCCGAGTCCTCCTCAAGCAAACGCCCTCGGCTTACATGAGAGTCGATTGATGCAGGGCGGGGTGGAGCGTTGTAGCAGCAAAGGGGCCAACAATGGATGTCGTCTGTTAACAAGTTTCTAAGTCTTTGTTGGGTTTTTTTCCAGTCTTTTGTCTTTTCCTTAATTCTCCAGCACTCAAAACTGTCAGGTACTGAGGGGAGCCAGTACATCATTTGACTAGGAAAGTCTCCCATTTTTTGAATTGTCCACACCAATATTTTTCTATGCATGCAGTATTTATTGAATTTGCCATGGCTAAGTTCCCTAAGACAGGTGACGAGATGCAGTAATGGTCATCTCCAATGGTGCAATTTTTGTGACTTGCAAGATGATGTGGCAAGGAGGTGCAATTGCATCTCTAAATTGCTATGATGTGAGAAGCTATTGCAAGGGTGCAAATTTGCTTGCAATTGAAATGGGCCCACGAGTGGGGACTATTAATGAAATTGCAATTGACTTTCATTGTTGTTGAGAAGTGATGTTTTCTCAAAATTATAGAAGTGGAAGTAGGGACTACCTATGAAATTGAAAATGAATTTCATTGGGGGAGATTTTAATCCGCTTTTGTTCTAAGCAGTTCCAATTAGGTAGAAGAATGTGCTACTTATTTCATCTTCATTTTTTAATGGTTTTCGAAAATTAAGGTTTTATTTATATTTGGTCACAAGTATAGTGACGATGATAGGCGTGAATAGTATGGATATGGCTTGATTATAATGATTTTTTATCTATGGGGATTTTTTCCCTTTTTCATCAAGACTCATGCTTCTTTTATTCCCCCGGTGAATCTATCATGCTTCGTTTATAGTAAAATACCCTTTTAATTATACACAATAAAGAATCCATTAATTATGTAAGCCTTTTTATTGTGTTTATTAATACAATGAATTCTCTCACTAATAGGGGAGTGCATACATTGTTGCCTCGTTGGTGGAAATTCAAGGAATGGAAGCCTTTCCATATCCTAGGAACATTAAATTAATTACCTAAGAATTTTATATCTGCCTTGTATGGGGTTTGGACATTAATTATGTTAATTGGGAGCCGATCAGTTTTACTTTTTGGGTTAAGTATACATGAATGCAAATTTAATTAAACGAGGGCAATTGGGAACGAAGTGGAATGATATGATCTTAATTAAACCTCTCTACAAGATACAATGGCTTGAACAGAAGCAACCTCACTCACAAGTTGGAAGCTGGAATTTTGGTCAAGTCCCTTTGCCATTTCGGGAAGCTCACTTTTGAAGCCTATTCGCCACGCATGGCTCGATGAAAATGAGATATTTGTGAACACCAGGGATTACTTGGGAGCTGGAGATCAAGTCCAGAAGGTCCCTTTACAGGTTGTGCAAAAGTGTAACTGGAAAGCAGGAAATTGCCACTTGTTGGCTAAGGTAGTAGCCAGGTTAAAGCTAGATACTTTGAGACTCGATTCGGAAGGGATGGTTGTTCGAAAAGTCAATATAGTTTCCACGAAAAAACAAAACAAACCAAACCAAACCAAAAACCAAATATAGAAAGCATTTACCAAAAACGGTTGTCCATCATCTTGAAAAAAAAACCAATATAGAAAGCTTTCACCAAAAACCAAACAAAACAAAACAAACCAAACCAAACTAAACAAAACCAAAACGGTTGTCCATCATATTGAAAAAAAAAATATAACATGGTTGTATATCATCTTGAAAAAAAATGCAAAATCAGGTTGTCCTTGGGCTCTTTGACTGAGTTTCCTTGTGCTCTTCTCTTTCCTTTTTCCTCCTTTCATGGGCTTTCTTGTACTCTTAGACTGAAGCTTCAACTTTAGGTGCAAATGTTCTTGCTTTCGTCAGCACCATATGCCTTATGTAGTTCATGGGCTCTCCAACAAGGTACAAAGCGATCTGCATCCTCCTCACTTGAGTGCATGGTTATCAACATCAACAAACATGGTGCTTAACGCATGATTCAAAAATAACAATCAAGTCTGGTTTTCTAATATGCGAACTAGAATTGTCTTTACCCAAATATAAGAGGAGTCCCAGCTTGCGCCATACATCCACATGCAGACCCAGACTCCACTATCAGACCTACATAAAATGAAAGCATTGCGTGATAAGAACCAAGTTGATAAGCCGTTGTTTAATATCACACAAAATGGGCATACTTACCGATGAAGTTGTTCTTGATCCTTTGAAGGATTTGTGTACGAAAACTCCGCATTCCTTGGTGGCGATAATCCCGGACCTTGTTCACGATAGAGAATCTTCCACGAGGCTTGCATAAATATCATATGTACAAATTAAGAAACGTTTGTACTTAGAAAGAGGTATTTACATTTTTTTTTGCGTTATAACTGCACAATGTCACAAATTTACCATTGTTTTAACAGATTGTAGTCGAAAGGAATTGCGGTCTTCATTTAGTTGTGGATCCAAGATATGGACTTCTTCCTTGTCCAACTTAATGACAGCCAAGTACCAATGGGCATTATCTCTCATCGGAACACACACCCACATATGCGGAAATTGTCAACACGTAAATAAACTGCAAACCATGTAATACTTATTAAGACGAACAGTTTGCCTTGTTCACCATATTGGTTCGACTAAGGAATTTTGATTGGTATAGGTCTAATGCCCTCTTGGGTGTTATTCCACATGAAATCACTAGTTCCTGCCCATGTAGTAGTTGCACAATTGAAATTTTGTCAACACAATATCATTCACGTTAAAAAACATGTGTTGTATTTTTTTTGGTGAGCAGAAATTAATCTTAAGCATAATCGGACCACAACCTGTAGTTTAGCAGGCAGATAGCAAACTCCTTTTCCGTCCTTAGAATTTGTCCACAACTCTTCTAGAGTCAAGTGGCAGGCCACCACTGTTATAACCTAATATAACATGGACAAAAAACACTTCATGATACTATCGATTTGTTATAAAATAATTCTACGTAGAAAGCATTGATAGTGGACAAACAAAACAAAATTTTGGAGTTCCGTTGATTACTTCAGCATCTACGAATGAGCAAGGGCTTAAAGACCACAATGACTTCCTGGTACAAGAGTTGTTTGAGGTTTTGACCAATACTTCGTCAGGTGGCAGATTGGCTTAAAATATATAGTGAGAAAGCTGGATTTGCTCATCATCGTATTCCATAGCAGTAGGTAGCTTAAACTTCAAAACAACCTGGAATAGGGGCCACAAATAAACACGAGTCGAAATGCATTCGTTATGTCTGACGGAATAACGACAAAGAACACTTCAACGGCAAACATGACACCTTTATTACCTTGTCAACAGAACTTAGACAAATACTTTTTCCATTTGGCTTCTTTGGTGTTACCTCAGAGTCAGATTCATCGTCTGAAATAAAAACGATGAATGAAGCAGGAGTGGGTGGAGTGCTTACACCTTTGGGTAACCTTGGTTTCTTTGTTGTAGTCACAAATTCGGAGGTCTCCTTCAATGACGGTGAACCTACGATTAATAAATTAACTAGAATGAATTTCAATGGTTAAAGAGCTATTATACATACCACAAGCTTGGACGAAGAGCGAGTAATCCTCCTATTTTCCATGTTGTGCCTCTAAGCTTTAGTCTGTACTCAAAATTGCGGCAAAGAAGGATATGGAACCACTGCTCTACCGCTGAAGATTAATTATATATACAAGGTTTGGATAAAATGTGGCGCCATATTTTTCCCGCGAAAAAATAGTTAGGGTTTAGTCTAAGGTACGTGAACTTGGGATAAACATGGGTAGTTATTAAACCTAAAATTAAAAATATACTTTTTTCGATTGGCCAGTTCAGTCTCGAGTTGAAACTGTAGCGACGCATCCTGCTGCGAATGAATAGTGCGTAGATGAGTCCACATCGCAGCCGCCGTAGGAAACCGACGAAGAGTAAGAGTAGTAAGAGGATCGACAGCAATTGCAGCAGGCCAGGGAGCATCTCCCGTCAGAATATCAAGCAAACGACGCCCTTCAACGAGGTTGCAAAATTGAAACTCCCAAAGACCAAAATTCTTACCATCAAACTTGATGGTCAACTGGTCGATTTTTCTATATCCATAGTGAGAGCGGCGGGAGTAATAATGGTTGAAGAAGAACACACGAGGAGACAAGCTGCACAAAAGCAAAGCGGACAGGACAAGCAAACCGCAAAGACAAAGCCGACGAAGAACCACCAAGCAAGCTAAAAATCCAGAGACAAGAATCGGCGAAGAGGTCCAGAAAAGCCAATGAAAAACAATGACCAAGAAACCGAGGTAGCAGATCGACGACGGAAAAAACAAGCTCTAGTTGGAAGGCTCTGATACCATGTTAATTTAGCAACACGAATAGCAGGAAAAATAAAGTAGACACAGAGTTTTAGACATGGTATTTTCCGGAGACACTAGTTCACGGAGAGGATCTCCCTTTCAGGTTTTAATATTATCTTGTTTACGTTAAAGTCTGGTGTACAGCATGATACAATATTTATAAGCTTCTAAGTAGCTTGTATCCTTGTGGAACACGGCTACACAGAGAGTCCTAAAGTAATACATAAAAGAGTCCAAAATCAACAGCCTCACCTATAATTCAAAAGCATATGATAATTCTATCACGGATGGATTTGGCGAAACCCCAAATTACCACCGCCAACTAGCTACTGCCTTTCCCCCGCACTTACTCCATCACAAAAGAAAAAGGGTCTTACCTTCTAAAGTTAGTAGTATCCGCTTAATAAATACCACAGCTTCTAATCCCTTCTACTGATGCAGATGACCCCAAGGACGGTTACCCCAAGTGGAGATGGAGATTATGAGAAGCTTCTGTCTTTATCTCTCTCGAAGCTCAAAGAGAATGGACGGATATATGGGGATGCATGCCACTTTTCTCCACGAGGCTAATCCATTTGAGAAACCCCTCCTAATTCATTTAATGGTCTCTAGAAGTTGTGGGTATGTGTTTGCCATTTACTTTAGATTGGGAAGTGAGGTGTCTGCGTGTCTCCAGATGGAAACCCCAACATATTAACTCCCATCCTTTAACTTAGTGGAATAAGTTGAGTTCACTTCACCAAACAAATTTAACGGTTTACTATAGCATTTTCTCCTAAGTCTTCAAATATTCTTTGATACTTTGGATTATGGAGATCGATGATATACAACAACAACAACAACAATTTTTTACTTAAATTGTAACGAATTAAAATGAGTCTCCCCATCATTGGTAATCTTAGGTATATAACTAGTCTAAAAGACTTCTCAAATATGTTAGTAACCATAACTGGACACTAGCTTAATCCACGACACGTATTTAAAGTCTTACTCATGACATACACGTATCCAAAGTACTATATGAAGATGGTTTGGGAAGATCTTAGAATAAGGAATCTTGTAGTACTCTGGTACTCTCTGCTATGGTTCCAATATAGCTTGCCAAGACATAATCTAGTTAGTTGGCTTGTTCTTAAAGACAGGAGCTGCACTAAGGACAAACTCAAAGCTTGGGGAAAACTAGAGATGATCATTGTGTATTATGTAACTCAGCAGTGGAGATCAGAAACCATTTGTTTTTCCTCTGTCCTTTCTGTACTGAAGTCCTTAAGTACAACCTTGGAATGATCAACAGAGTTTGCAGACCATGCCATGATTTCCAGGAATTCAGTGATTGGGCAGTGAGAAGTTTTGGAATTTAACAATAAGCATCTTGTGAAAAGAAAGACGGAAGAGATTATATAGGCGTGCTGCTATGGATGTAGATGGAGTTTGTGCTTGGATCAAGAGTCTTATAGAGCTGACTATTGCAAGGAATATGGCTCTGCAATTTGATTTCCATGCTTATAGACTACAGTTTTTGTAATGACGGTTGAGTGAATTGTTGTACTTTGTAGGAGATGGAGTGTTTATAGGGTGATTTTCCAATCACATATTGTAGTTTAAAGTTTCTGTACATTTGTAAGGGGAGACTGTTTTCCTCCCCCACCTTGAGCTTCATAAATGTTTGATTGCCCATAAAAAAAGATAATATCATGATATGCATTGATATGATGTCATCATGTCATTTGTCAAACATAAGACCTCACACCAACCTCATATCATTGTTATATCGACATCATATCACTATCATACCACTATCAGTGATAATATCGTGATATGACTGTCGTATGATGACTTGAAAATTTTTTGTTTCAAAAAATATCCAAATGGATATATTATTAAATTGATATAAATGAAAGAAAATTATATTTTCTAAAATAAAATTAAAATTTGGTAAGGATAATCTTGTATTTTTAAAACAGCTTTTCGCAGAAACTCTAAATCGGAGCTTCTGCTTTATTTTATACAAAAGCGCTTTACGGCTTTTCAAAAGCCGAACATTTAGAGGTGTTTGGCTCTGCTTCAGCTTTTGAAACCGAAAATCACTTCTAAAAGCCGGGCCAAACATAGGCATTGTTCGCTGCAGCCATATTTTTTTCATCAAATGCGATTCTTATAGTCCAGCTCACCGATCAAATTTAATATTATTTTTGAATTAGTTAGACACCGTTGATTTTGTCGATGTTTTTAGTGTCCATTAATATAATTGCAAGCCATAATGATTGCTAAAATTAAGTCTACATGCAACAATACTCTGGGAGTTGGGGGTGTTGAACTTGGAGTAGAAGAGTTGGGATTAGGTTTTGGAAGAGAAGTGGTGGGGAAGAAATTGTGTTTGGATTTGGTAGCAAGTAAAGTTAAACAATATAAGGTGAAGGCAGAAAAGAGGGAGTTAGTGAGGGTAGTGATCGAATTGAGGAGGGTATTGAAAGACATGGAAGTAAACCGGAGCAGGTGAAGGGCATGGAGTAGTTGAAGAGAGTGACGTGAGAGACGATGAGAATATTAATGAAAATGAAGAGGATATTGAAGGGCATGGAAGTGAACTGGAGATGGTGAAGGTGGTTAAGGAGGAGATGAGCATATTGACGGAATTGGAGATGAGGGTTGTTTTATCGAGCTTATTCCAACGACACATAAGGAAGATGAATTTTTCAAATACAAAAAGAGGATTGAGGAGTTCAAGAGCGAGTGGACGAGAATCCCAATTGGAAGAGAATTGAGGTCCACATATTGAAAGTCCATCAAAGTACTAAAAATAGTATTGCAGGAGGAGGATTAGAAAGTGAATTTTATGTTAAAACAAATGCTTCTTGAGATTGATGATAGATGGTATAGAAGTTGATTGTACAGCGGAGAGTGGTGGCTACTGGATGTTTAGGTTTATGGTTGTTGCATCTAACACAATCTATGTCTATCTTAAAACGAGGAATCATTGATTGATTTACTAAACTTAAGGTCGATTCCTTATTCAAGCTACTGGAACTGGTAGATAAGGAGTGTCTAATTTTGTGCCTTATTACTTTGATCGAGTCTATTAGTTATTGGAGGCAACCCTAATTTTTTCATTTGCTCTCAAATTTTGATGGTCCTCTTTTAGTTGAGTTGTTAGTATATGGTTGACTTGAATCAACAAATCTCTATTTTTTTTATTAGTGGCATGTTATTACTAAAAGGAGAGCATTGAACCCTTTTTGTAGGATTACGAGGTTTTAATTTTAGTTTCCAATTATCTATGGGTCGTGTGGGAATTCCAATAAACTTTATACTCTATTTTTCTTGACAATCAATTAACCAATAACATTTTAATTGAGACCTGGTTATCATTATGAAATGGGACTAATGATATATTTTTATATTTTATATTCTTAAATGATGATGATATTTCTTCAAATGTTCAACCTATACGTTCATTCTTGATGTTTGTTCTCAATCGAAGATTTTTCAATAAAATTAAACATAACATGAGATATAAATATTGAACATTTCGTCCAACAGGCCAGGTTATAAGCTAGTTTATAATATAGACCATTCAATCTTTCCTTACCTAAATCAGGAACATTTGATTGGGTTTTATACCCTAACCCAAGCCACATGAATGTCCATCATATACGAAATTTAGGTGTTTAATTAAATATTTAGAAAAAGAAAATACTATATTATTATTGAAAAAGAGGAAATTTGGATTTTTAAGTAGAAGTCAATGGTCATGCTTCAGAAATACCCAACTGTCTCATCCCAAACTCAACATTGCCACAAAGATAAAAGAAGGAAGCCAGCTTATCAACGAAGAGGCAGATGAAGCAGGGAGCAAACTACTCATTCCACGGACACAAACTCACAAGAAAAAGAAATGCAAACACCATCTACTCATATAAGCTTTGCTAGTCTCTTCACGGCACTCACTGCAGTCTTGTTTTCATGTTCTAAAGCAAGTGCATGCTTGAAATCTATAGGCCACAACAAACAAATAATCCCTCTCTCGTCAGATTTGTTATAAAAGTAGGAGATAATTTATTGTTCAACAAACCGAATCCCAATCATATGCAATTTTTTGGCAAATGGTTTTATTTTGGTTCACCAACTTGATTCAAATTATGCCAAATAAAGATAAGGACTTGTAATATTGGTGAATCACCTTCAGAAGCCTTTGGAAAGTCGAGAAGCCTTTCTCGTACTGTTCCACGCATCATATACGCTTTCACATTCTGTGAAATGAAGAATTGATTAAAATAAACCACGCCTATTGCGATGTGCGTTATAACTCTTTGTAATTGTTCTGATCTATAGGAAAACATCAAGTGGCCTTTTAAAGGAGAAATTAAAAGCTCCTGACCTTTTCATCAAGTTTTATTGCTCGAGTACAGTCTTCTTCAACATCAACGAAACTGGAAAATATAGGAAGATTCAATAGGGAACTTCCAACACCACACCCTAAAATATAGACATAAGCTTTTGTACCTTGCTACTTCCAAGAAAGCTGTAGCTCGATTGCAATAATAGCTAGCATTTCTATCATCAAGCATGATAGCTTCAGTATAGTATTGGATAGCTCTGTTCCATCGCTCTCCATCACATGCACCGTTGCCCTGCAATAAACGAATATCCAGTATTAAGAATGAGACAAGTTCCATCGCTTCTCATATTCTAGTGCATATTGCAATGAAGCACGCAAACCATAAATGAAACCGCCTAACCTTCTCATTCAATATTTTTGCAACCTCTATATTTGCACTCCTAGTGAATGCATATGAGTTTAAAGCCAGGTTGCCTGCTACTTGAAGAGATGAATATATATCCCCCAACATATCGAGAAGATACATGTCAGATCCATGGAAGGACAAAAATGAGACAGAGAGCAAATAACCATCTTGTTTTCCCAATGGTACAGTAACCTAATTACAATGACATAAAGTAAGTTATAAATTCAACCATTGCAAATTATAATTATAAAAAAACACAAAGTACATAGATATAAGTAGCATTCAACCATAATAAGCTACCTCACAACAACCAGAGATGCTTGCAATGCTACATATGCTCAAGGATCTATAATAATCTCCAGTATAATGTTTCTCCTCTTTGTCTTTAAGCTTGGATGGGACAATTGTAGGAATAACTAAAATTCCAGCATCCTGAGAATCAAGAAAACCAAAGGCTTTGAAATTTAATTAACACTAGGGTGCCTTTGGCCGCACTTTGCTGCGGCTTCAAGTTTATAATTGGATAGTTATTTATCAGCCCGTTTGTATAGGAGTAAGTAATCTAGTAAAAGTGAGATGGTGGAAGCATTGGGCTTAAGTGGAGTTCTTATGTTAAACGAAAAACAATTCAATCAATAAACTAATAAATATTAACCCTTAAGGAACAAATGAGAAAATGATTTTTTGTTAACATTTTTTTTCTGGACTCCAATCTCATCACATCCTGATTTTCTTCTTCCGGTAAGTATCCTTCCTTCATGTATCCTCCTTTCGCCATTCCAGTTTTCATTCAGATCCTTGTTATCCTAGTTTTCCTCCCTTTGATTTACCCATTTTGGCATATACATTATCGAAAATGAGACAGGATAGATCTTGATACGAATGAGATTAAATTAGATGCCTCCATCTCCAACTTTGGAAACCGACATCATCACCCCTTGCCCGAATGGCGTGGTTGCTCCAACCGCCTCTGTATTACTACTCTCTTCTCCCATTTTTCCATATAAAAGGGTAAGAGGCGTATTCTCCTTAAGAAAATCATTATACTTAACATGCAAGAAGATGGATAGTTCCCAGAATCTTGTCGAAGCCGAATCATAGAGGTAGGGTTGTAAATTGAAGATGGCCTTTACTTAAGTGATGAGATGGCGATGAATGCTTTTTGGGAGGCGGCAACTGCTCTTGATGTGGGGAATTAGTTTCCTTTCATCGAATACTTAGATTGGGAGAGAAGAACAAATAAAAAGGGTAAAGTTTATTTTAATCATTTTTTATTTTTAACTGCATATTAGGAAACTTCAGGTTGTTAACGGATCAAGGAAATTGGGGATTTGGAGAGGCTTGATTTTGAGCACCTCGACGCAAGGGAGAACGTTATGCCAGTAGATGAAGGCGTAGCTCAAACTTGTGGATTCTAAATGAGCTTGTGTGCAATGTAACAGTTCCCTTGAGCCTTGCCACTATTGGCTTCTTCATAATGATACTCTTTTCATGATTGATGTATGTCATGTAAGCTAATAATCGTTGTAACACACAAACTAAAACATCATTAAACTTTTCAAACAATTAAACACCAAATTATGTTCTTGTAAGTTTGCAATAGCTTTTAATCGTGATTCAATCCAGTTGTAGTTCTCTATAAAAAATTACTAACAAAAACTGTTGTGATCAATTTAGTCAAAATAGCGCTTTAAAATTGAAAAACTTACGGTTTTACGCACCTAGATCACCAAAAAGTTTTTATGCAAAAACACAACTTTTATAACTAATGCAGTTAAAAGAGCACTTTAAACCTTAAAAACTTACGGTTTTACGCTTATAGATCACCAAAACGCTTCTACATAGAAGCACAATTTTGACTATATTGATTAAGAGTGTTCAACAACCTAACAAAGCAACAAAATTATTTTTTTAATGGAAAAAGCTTAGACCACTGCTTCTTCTTTCCTTCCACGGCTGGTTGCAGGTACTACTATTGGGGGTCATTATTATGCTAATACAAACCGAAATCCCACCCTAAACTCACAGGCGAAGGAGGTGCGGGTGACAGTAAGGAGGAAAGAAAGAAGTGACAGTGGTGTAGGTTAAAATAGCTCTTATGGAACAGTAATCCACTTGTATATTTAATAAGTATTAAGATATATATTACAATGAATTGCATGTTTTCATGAATAAACTAGACTATAGTATCATGCAATTGACTCCAAGTAGAATTTAACGACATTTCATCACATTATACATCCACAACGATGCTAGGATAAGATTGTGCTATAGGGAGGAATCCATACGTACCTTCAGAAGGGTCCGAAGAGCACTACGCAACTCAATCCTTACTCTATATAAAAATGGTATTTCATCTTCTTTAAGCTTAATAGGTAAAAGAACATGTTCAGAGATAGAAATAGATATGCACGGTGTGACTTCCTTAATCCATTCTTCGTGATTTATTTTCCACTCGTATCTGGAAGAAAGTAGTAGCATCACACAAATTAGCTGAAATTAAATCAAATACTTCCCATATTCGCAATTCTAATCCAAACACATAAATTTATGGTGTACCCACTTTCTTACGTGCATTGCATGCACGTACTGATATAGAAAAAAATCATAATATATTGAATTTCTAATCCTAAATCCACACATATATATATATATATATATATATATATATATACATATATGGTGGCTTCTATCGTACCTTGGGTAAAATCTAGGGTACGACATACCCTGAGTAAAAAGACGCTATCTAGGCTTCGAATTAACCAGATTTCTAGGCATGATACTATACCCTAACCTATGATGAGCGAATCCTAGGTATTAGTTTTCAAAATCATAGAGCCTAACTGCTAAGATTGTGCATGTAATTTGTTGCATATATTTCGACGAATCATGATCGTCGATTTTTTATTCTAATTAAATTGATCTTAATGTGTGAGATTTATAGAATTAAGACCTAGATTTTAATCCTTAAGGGTATGGTAATAGTACTGGATGTCAAACTTTGGTCAATTTGAGGTCCAGATAGTGTTTCTTGCTCAAGGTATACCGTACCCTAGATTTTACCCAAGGTACGATAGAACCACCCATATATATATATTGAATATAATAGGGAGCAGAGGATAGTGTGCAAAACACATATATGCAAAGCATTGTAAAACTACATCTCTATCAATTCATTTTAATGAAATCTAGTGGCTCAAAATAATTTTGAACAAAAAGACTTATAAGGACGGAGAGATAATTCCGTGTGTACCTTTCTTCTTTTTTCTGCTTCTCTCACTCGAAAAACTAGAGGAGAGACAGCTGACCAACAATTACTTTTTCTAGTATTCTTTTTTCTTAATCGGATCCTATAGCATTCGTTTTACTCAAAACTTAAAAAAAATTATATAAAAGAACACATTAATTATGATCTGCACTAGGGAAGGCAATGGGCGAGGTTTCCTTAATCATCCTCATCCCCTGTTTTCAAATATTTAAATACATACCCGCCACCTACCATGCGAGTGAAGGCTTCGCAAACCCGTCCCAATGCCCTTGGTTTTAAGATACATGTGGGTAATACCCGCCCCTACATCCAACATAATAATATCTAAACTTTTATGTGTAAATCTTCAATTACAACACTTACGCACCTACTATATCATGAATTCAACAAAAATACAATCATTCTTAATAAGTTGAAAGCATCTGATGCTAAAACATCCATTAATCCACAAACAATAGTACAATATTTTTCAAATATTTATTCTCTAACTCTAATGCTTCTACTAAGTAATAAATAACTAACATAGACTTCTTAAGAAGGGGGAAAAGGAAAGAGTTAAGGGAGAATTGAGGGAAATGAGTTAGTTTTTGATTTGAGTAGCCACTCAATTGCAATTCTAGTATTTATTTTCTTGAGTTACCCTCAGTTTCATTTCTATGTTGTAATTTGATCATTGTATTTTTATATATGCGAAGGATGGGTACGGCTATGGTGTGGGGAGGGTTAAAACCATACATTCCCCACACCCATCCGACGTTTTGCGAGTTTTACCCATATATACCCGCCACATACCCAGTCAATGTAGGGATTCCCCACGATCATTGTATGATTGGGTATACGTGATCTTGGTTGATTGTCATCCCTAATCTACACAATGATATTCATTTTGCTTTATTTTGAGCAAAGAAAAAATTAAATCTTCAAAACTTGTAGTATTATCACTGTCATATCAATCATATGTGTCAATTATATATACATATGATATATATCAGTGTCATATCATTCACAAGGGCGTAGCCAGGATTTCGTCTACGGTGGGTCCACATAGAAAAAATACACATAATAAAATAGTTTTGTTAAAATTTTTAATTATTCTTGACATAATTTTAAATTTGGATTTTTC
This sequence comes from Linum tenue, assembly GCA_946122785.1. NCBI lineage: Eukaryota > Viridiplantae > Streptophyta > Magnoliopsida > Malpighiales > Linaceae > Linum > Linum tenue. The sequence continues at coordinate 18,241,147 of CAMGYJ010000003.1, read as the reverse complement.
GATAAAGTAAAATACATTAGTAAACGAAACTATTAAGAACATCACTCTAAATTTATCAAACAATTATTCATAATTTAGATAGTCATTCATTTTTAATAGTGTTATTTATCAAAAATCGTTTAGTACCGACAATTGTTGATAGAGGTTTAATAATGAATCTTATATAGAATAATTATTCATGATTTAGTTATTCGTTCACTTTTGAATTGTAATCTTTGTCAAGAACCATAGTATCAATAACTCGAGTTGTTGGGTGAGGTTCAATCATATTTCTTATACCATATACCAACGCACCCCCTTATAAAAGTCAACATATATGGAATTGAAGTTTGCACAAATATGAATAACATGTGTATAACAAATGAGATCATCAAGATTCGAACACAAGACCTTTCGATAAACTATTATCAACTAGACACGCCCTAATTTTCACTATCAAGTAATTATTATATCTAATTTAACCATTTTCCTCCTGAGCTAGGGTGGGTTCGGACACCCACCCTATTACCCTCTCCCTGCCGCTCCTGATCGTTCATATTATAAGTGTCATATGATTGTATTATCACTAGGATATAGTGATATATCAATATCATATAGTGATAATATCAATCATATCAGTTTCATATAATGATATTATCACTATGATATAATGATATATCAATCGTATTACTATATTAGTGTCATAATGTTTTTTATTAGTGACATGTTATTACTAAAAGGAGAGCATTGAACCCTTTTTATAGGATTACGAGGTTTTAGTTTCTAATTATCTATTAGTGGTGTGGGAATTCCAATAAATTTTTATACACTATTTTTCTTGACAATCAATTGACCAATAACATTTTTTCGGAACACTTCGAAAAAAATGTCAGTTTTGAAACGCCCGGCCGGTTAACTGTTGGAATGATTAAACGCTGAAACCGTTCGAAATGGCCATTCGACTTTCTGATCTATAACTACATATGCGGAGCCTGAGAAGCAAACCAGGTTTAGACGTGGGTGTCTCTTCCACTTCTTCGCATGCGAATGCTTAGGACTTTAAATTTACTTTTTTATTTTAGTTAACTAAATGGACATATATTAAGTTTCATTTTAATATAATATAGGTTAATAGTATTTTGTATCCCTCTACTATGATAAATTAACAAACATACTCTTTTATTAAATTTTTACACAAACATAACCTTTCGATTTTGAAACGTAACGAGTTTAAGGGGCTGGGAAATGACCAATTACCCCTTATTTACTCTTATTTTCAATTTTAGTTATTTTATTATTTATGTCCTAAATCAATTAATTAAAAAATCAACCCTAAACTAATTCATATTTGTCTCCCGGAAGTCACCTCAGGTGATCGACTCGGCGGCGGCGCCTGCTCCTCGGAGAAGAGAGAAAGAAAAGAGGAGCAGGCATCCGCCATTTTCTCTGGTTTTCTATATATTTTTTTCTGGGTTTCTCTCTCCCACGCAGCACAACAGAGGCTGGGTACTAAAGGGGTTTAGTGCTCCTTTGTGATAAACCAAAACTTTTTATATATTTCAGAACCAAGGACATGGACTGGTCATGGTAGGATGTCGAAGCTTCGGTGACCGTCGACAAGATGCAAGTTCGGGGAGAAGCCGGCGCCGGCATCGGTCGATCGCCAGGGTTGATTTTAGAGAGACGGATAGTGATTCTAAATTAGTTGAGGGTTTGATTTTTTAATTAATTGATTTGGAATATAAACAATAAAATAATTAAAAATGAATTTAGGAATAGATGAGGGATGATTTGGTCATTTCCTAGCCCTTTTAACAACCACTTAACAGAAATTTAGATGGAAGGGAAAACTCGTTACGTTTTATTATTAGAAGCGTATGTTTGTGCAAAAATTTAGTAAATGGTATGTTTATTAATTTGCCATAGTAGAGGTTTAAAAAAAAACTATTAACCCTTTAATATATATTTAAACATTTATATATACATGTACATTGAATGCTAAATGGTTATGTTTATATATTTGAAGTTTGTATTTTAAGTTTGAACCGGAGAAATTTATAAATTGGTTACTTTAATTCCATTGTTTTTAGTTTGGGAATAATGTTCATATAGAGTTTAAACTTTTGGACTTTAGTATTCATGAATTAAATTAATTTAAGGGTACTGGAATTTATTTTGGATACCAGTTTTAGATTTCAGTGTGTTATTATGTGTGCCTACTTATAATATTATTTTTAATGAGATATCGATTCTTTAACAGTTTTTAATGAATTAATATAAGTTAAACCAGTAAAGTGTGAGTCGTTCGCTATATCGGTTGATACACCAATATGATTCTGACAACATTACTTATTTGTATTATATTTTCTATTTAGTTTGGGACTTGTTTTGCTAGTCGTAGAAGATTATATTTATACTTTTTAGAATTCTATAAATAGGGCATTTCATGTATACGAATTGATCACATCTTTTATCAATTGAATACATTGTTTGAGTGCAATCTCGAAGTGTCTTTTGTTTCTTTACTTATTCATGAAACCAATTAGCTAGAAGAATCGAGGTTATCAACTAGATCATCATCCTAGTTGTGGTTCATTCGTATATTTGATCCATAGCTCCTCATCGGTTAGGTTCTCGAATTATTATCTGCTTTGCTTATTGTTCTGCCAATGCTTCCTTGTTTGTGTGCTTTGATTCGACAGGTCCGGGATTCTAAGGCTCGGGTTATATCAGGGTTTCATATATGTTCCATTCGATTTATCATGTATTAGAGCTCGGGGGATTCTTTCAATTTAGTTTTCTTTGTCAATTGGAAGTAAAATTCTAAATTGATCGGTTGAATAGTTCTAATGCTTTGAAGGTCGACCATATGCTACGCCACTCAATCAAGGTACATATTAATCGGTCAAGTGTACTATAGATATTTTAAACCATCGAGTTTATAAGAACCTAGTTTTTGGTTCCGTCTCATAACACGTAAAATATATATGTTTTTATCGCCTCAATTTATGTTTTCTTTACATCATTTTTACATATCTTTTGCCATTATGACTTGGAATTGATTGGTATTTTCTCAGATGTCTGTTTTATACTCTTAATGCCTTGTAGTAATGTTTTGTTCATATCCAGTCCATAGCAACATAGTGGATCATCTTGTACGAGTTGAAATATCAAGAACTAGGAACTTGAAGTTAGAAAGCGGCTGGAAGCCAAGCCTAGCTAGAAAATGGTGTTCAGAAGTGTCGACCAAAATTTTTGGCTTGGTCGCCATTTTCTAAAAAAGGATTTCTTAATCTAACTTATTGGATATTCCTTCCCTTGCCCCAAGCAAGAGATATCTTAAAGATATACTATATGATTTTCTATTGGAAAACCTCTTGAAAATTCTAATGGACAGGGCTACAAATAGACACCCTAGGTCTCTACTTAAAGATAACTTAAAAAATAGGGGTTACTCTGCCTCCAGAAGAAGTCACCTATCTAAAAATCAATAAGAAGTTTGAGGGAAGAAATGTCCACAATGGCGGCATAGATGACATTTTCCCCTTTAGACCGCCATTTACATAAGATATGTTTCTCTAAATTAATGCAGTTCATATTTGTTATCCCCATGAGTGACTAGTTTGTGAGTTGTAAAGGTTTGTGAACCCTAGATGTTATAAAGACTATATTTGTTTGATTCTATATATATATATGGCAAAGGCTAGCGTACGTCAGTCGTACGCTGTATGGTTGTGTTTACACTTGATTTTTGCACTTTATTATATTTCGCTGAATCAGAATCGTTGGTTATTTTTTTTAGATTAAACGAATCTTGCGGTTTGGGTTAGAGAATTAGGAACTGGGGTTCACCCATTAGAGGTTAGGGTATTGTATCATGCCCCAAACTCCGGTTAATTCGAGTTCTAAATAGTAAAACTCGGCGGGCGTACAATGCACGACTGACGTACGCTAGCCTGAGCTATATATATATATATATATGGTAATGACTGGTGTACGTCAGACGTATACTATACGTCAGGTAATCTAGCCGTTATATGTACTTAGATGAGCTCCGGCCGATCTCAACGGTCAATTTTTGTTTTTTGTTAAATCAAACTTCGGGTTGTGGTTTAGAAAATCAGTGACTGAGGTTTATCCATTAGAGGTTAGGGTATAGTATCATACCCCAAATTCGATTTAATTCAGTGCACTCACTTTTTTTTGGTGCATTCAATGTACCCAACTCTAAAAGTGGTCATAATACATCTAATGTTGAACTTTAATGGGTAGCACTAGTCTAATATGATGATATAACATAGAATCACAACTCATCAATCCATTACCCTAACCCTTTAACATTCAATTTTGAATCCCAACCCAAAACCCCAAATTGTAAACTTAAACCCTAACCCTAAATCGCTAACTCCTAAATCTTGAATGATTTTAAAAAATAATAATGTGTTTCTTGTTCATGATATCATAAGCAACGGTTGATACCGTTTAATGATAAGGCAAGTGCATTCCTCGATTGTTTTCACCTAACATAGTTTATTGCTTTCGCTTATATCTTTATATGTGTTCATGTTGATTGATTGTAACAAAGATAACTATGTGATTTATTGCACACCAAAAGCAATACACAGCTTGGTAGAAAATATACTGGAAAGGGTAATCATCATAAGCATAAATGGTTAGCCGATACACGTGTCACCCTAGTCCATCTCCAAAAGTGATACCATTACCCACCATTATATTGGAGCATAGTGAGTGAGTGGATGAATTTGTGTGAATTTCCTCAATAATCTATATATAGGTAGCCTATCTCTCTAATACGTATCCTAGGACACTCTAGGAGAGCTTTACCTAACAACGCCTCATTCCACTACATTATTCCTTTCCTTTACTGATTTCATTTTCTACATCTTTTACATTATGAAACATTTACAAAGATAGAGGCACCTCAATTTCAAAAAAAGTTTTCCAAATAATAAGAAAATTTTCAAAAATGGCGTTAAAGGCACCAAAAATAGGAACTCTAAACGCAACCCGTAGCTGATTGAGGAATTATTTAGAGTGTGCAAACAGACTTTGACGTCATCTGGACGTAAAAATTCTACAAAAGGGGATGATTCATGTGCTTCATTGATGCCCATAACCATTTTCCACTTTTTATAAACATCAACTCTCTATTGTAAAGAAGGAGTGATAATAATTGTGAAGTGAAGCCTATTTTTGGTTCAGACATATAAAACCTCAAAACATGGAAAATGGAACTGTGGTCAATCTAGCTCCTCTAGGGAGTCCGCCCATACACCCTAATAATATAATATAGTACTTTCTCTCAAAATTCATCAAAGAAATAACCTTTTCATTTTAGAAAAGGAAGAAGGGAGAAAAATTCTTACACCATAAGGGAAAAGATTCTATCCCTCTAAAGTCATCCTCCTCCTGCTGCTGAAATCGCCAAAATATTCATGCTAAAGGAGGAGGAAATCAAAGCCATCATGGAAAACGTATACCAGCCCCCTATCGAAAGAAAAATGGCAGTCCTAGTTGCCAAAATTTCCAAGAATCTAGTGGTCGCATAGACTAAAATTCCTTAAAAATGGTTCCCAGGGGGCCATTTTTTAGACCTCATAGGGAATCTCTAGTTATGAAATTTGAGATGTAATAAATGAGTTTCTAGATGTTCTAGGTTGAAAAGAAGCTGTGCACCGAGTCTAGAGGCCATCATTGAGATTCCTAACCCTATGCGAGTAACGAAAGAGACTCTAACCAAAGAAGAGCCACCTTATCCAACTAATCCAAAGCTGAGAGTGAAGAACATACCTTCACATGTTTACCTTATAATACTACTAATGTTGCCTGACAGTGGGCACTTTACCATCTTGTGTGTCCTCAAAAACCTTATGCCACTAATGTTCTCATTAACATCGAAGCTAGCTTCAATGCAATACCATACTCTGTGTAATAATTGCTAGCGCTAAATAACCTAGATGATGCAACCATCAATATGAAGCTAGCTAGCCAACAAAAATGGTTGCATTATAGGGATGGTTAGAGGTATCCCAATTGAGACAACCACTTTACCTTTTCTCTTGACTTTGTAATACTGGACATGGATTGATATAGAGATGACTCTATCCTATTTGGGCGGCTATTTCTCACATCTAATAGAGCATTGATCAATATAATATGCTTCAGACTCTAGGTTATCAATTATGTAATCAATTGGAATGGGGCTTGTTACTTCCGTTATTAGCCAGTTTTATTCTAAATGAACCGAGGTACGTGTAGAGGGTCAGAGGGGTAAGCTATTAATAGGAGCCGAGACCCCCAAATTATAGACCCTAAATTCCTAAACTATAAAACCTTTAAATCAAAGTAAATCTTGAATGATTTTGTGAAAATTCATGTGTTTTCTTGTCCATCGTATCAATAGTGATAATTGATATCATTTTTACATGAATCGTCTTTTCAAAATAATGATTATGAGGCGAGTGCATTGATTGCACCAAAAGAAGTGCGTGAACCAAAGAGAAAACTATATTTATCAATGGTAAAGACTAGTATAATTCAGAAGTACACCCGTCTTAAAAAGTAAATCAACAATAATTTTGACAAATCAAGACCGTTGATTTTCATTTCAAGATTAAATGAATATTATGCTTTGGATTAGTGAATTAGGGACTGGGGTTTATCCATTAGAGGTTAGGGTATAGTATCATGCCAAAAACTCCGATTAATTCATTGTCTAAATAGCAAAACTCAACGGGCGTACGGTAGACTAAGGTACGCCCGGGCGTACGCTAGCCTGAACCATATATATATATATGTGGCTACTTCAGTGCACTCACTTGAATACACCCTACTCTAAAAGTGGTTATAATACATCAAATTTTTAACTTTAATGGGTAGCATTAGTATAATATGATGTTATAACATAGAATCACAACTAATCAATACATTTTCATAACCCCTTACCTTCAACTTTGAATTCCAACCCAAAATCTCAAATTGAAATCCTAACCCTAACCCTAAATTTCTAAACACTAAATCATTCAAATTAAAGTAAATCTTGAATAATTTTTTATAAATTCTTGTGTTTCTTGTTCATCATACTACAAGTGATGATTGACATCGTTTTCACATGAATCACCTTCTCAATGGCGATTATGATAAGATAAATTTTACTAAGATAAATTTGTGGGTATTTCATATCATGAGTAAGAAATGTTGTTTAAATTAAAATTCAGATTCTAATTCTTCAAATCTAATACACTACGATCAATTTAATTAAAAACATTAATTAAAGATTATGATTCATGGAAGTACAATGATGTACGACCAAATAATTTGGACTACAATATACTCTTAAAGTTCACCAACCAGTATCATAGGTATATAATTTGAAGCAAATTGAATCATTGGTGTGTAACAAACAACAAACATACTCAATGAAGTCTAGTGTGTCAAATAAGAAGTTAAAACACCAAGATAAAGGGCGTTCCTACCTTACTCGTAGAATAGAACAAGAATTTTACTAGAATACGTTAGGCATATGCATAATCATCGTAACTAAAAATATTGCGAGTTTCAATAGATCCATGAGACACAATCATTACCTCTGCAGTGAAACCATGACAAACGACAGAGTTGCCAAGATAGCCCTTTCATCCTGAACGTTCACATCTTTTCCATAGAATATTCTCAAACTGGGCACATTTGATGCAATATGGTGAATAATATTCACAGAGATTGGTGACTTGTCTGCACACACAAGTTATAATGCTTTTAATAGATGGAAAATCAGTTAAAGAATTAACCCATTAGAAAAAATAGAATAATTAGATAATTACTACACAGCTAAAACCTACAGCCAGATCGCTCTGTAATTGCTTTGGCTATAATGGATTTAATCTTGTCCTTTGTAACCTCACAAAGCTCAAAGAGATCTTCGGCAAATATAAGTTGCCTTGGAATTTCAGGTGCCACCGGATTGACCTGCATTAAAGGGTGTGCTAACCTCTGCAACACTGAAGGATTACGAGCCAGAAATCCTACAAGGTTGTCACAAGTTATGGGAAGAAATAAAAAAGGAAGAAAAATCAAATTAGTGATATAATTTCCAGAAGACAATGTTATCTACTAGTATATAATCATAATCATTAAAATATACTATACTAATGAACCAAAAATAAATATAAGTGATTATAAGGTCATATATAAGTGACAAAAATATGAAAGTTATCTACCTAAGCTCATTCTTATTTGTAGAATCTATAATATCACGTATCATTTAAATATTTATATCAATGCAATATTCTCCTTAGATAAGTAGAATTATTCATTAAGATATCTATGATTAGTATGTTCTCTATCAAGGAGTTGAAACACTCTCTATATGTTAAATGTAGCACGAAAATTAAGTCTTACTTCTAGTACGAATGAGAAAAGCCGCCAATCACTCAAAATCATACCAACACAATCTAAACTCCCTGAATTGGGAATGACGCCAATAGTTGAAATGGCACCATGAGATGGTCGGAAGCCAATGACTCCACAAAATGATGCTGGAATTCTTATATCACCGACTGTATCAATACCTTAAGGATGAGAAAACATGAATGCATGCTATAAGAGACCAGAGTAAATGGAGTTTATATAATAAAGTGGTGGATGAATGATTCACCAATCATTTACCCTTGAAAAGCAACAAAACAGAAGAGGAAAATTATTTACCGAGAGCAAAGTCTACAATGCCAGATGCAACAGCCACTGATGAACCACTTGAGGAACCTCCATGAACGATTTCCGGAAATTGAGGGTTATCAAGGGTTACATTGTAAGCATTCTCACCAGCTATCCTGTTTTAGAAGAAAAGATCTGAATTTTTAACATTTTGTATATTTTAAAAATAAGCAATAGTTTTTTTTTATTCTTCGCATGCTTGATTAACAACAAACAATGGGTCACCAAAAGGAGTGACCGAGAGAAGATCTTTACCCAAATCCCAATTCACCCGAAACAGTTTTGCCAACACAAGTAGCCCCTCTTTTCAAAAGATCGGCGACAATCACAGCCATCTTCTTCGCTGGCTTGTGTGTTGCTTTCCAACTTGGACTCCCAAAGCCACTGATATGATTTTTCACATCAATTCTGCCAATCCTCCACAGAGAACAATGTCCATAAGAATGACAACAACTAGCAAGCAGAAAACCAATTACGTAGATGAACTACAAGATAGTTATAACATTCAAGGGTTGTGACGTTGGCATCAATCAATCTAGAAGTTAACGTAAACAACCCAAATGAAAGTCAACAGAAAACGCACGAGTCACTGACAGCAAATGTGAGACCAGAAAGAGGCTTTAGAGGAGGTTGTGAACATGGAAAAACCACGAATTTTTCAAGAAATGCTCCAAAATCCTTGTGAACCACATCAAAAGAAGTGTTGTTATGGATATTAGCAGCTTGATCAATTAAGTCTAGAGGATCAGACTTGGGCCCATTTATTTTAGGGTTCTCGATTGTCGGTTTCGACATTAACAGACGCTTTATTGGAGGTGTCTTCGATGTCTAAGGTTGAGGCTGAATCTCGGATGAAAGATGTGATCCGAAGTTGTTCAATCGGAGAATTGGAGGGCTTTGAAAGAGGAAAGAGAAGATCTGAGGAAGAAGAAGAATGGGAAGTAGAGAGAAATTCGGGAATTGAAGTTTATTTTATTTTTTACATTTGTGTGGGTTAAGTCCGTTTCTTTCGGAATTACTTTGGTATTCTTTCATCGAAAATACCAAAAAGGTATTAAAAATTAATGGCTAATTCCAATAGAAAGTTCAAACTATTCAAAAAGAGTCATTTCTGTACTAAATTATTCAATATGACAAATCTGGCATGAAGTATTTTTTTGTAATGTTGACCGGCGTTGACCATTAGCATTTCACACAAAATCCAGTAAACTTCTATGTGCTTTGTGCCATATTTGTCAATATGGAATAGTTTAGAACACAAATGTCACGAAAAGCATATTGTTTGTGCCAGATTTGTCATATTGTATAGTTTAGTATACTAGATTTATTAAAAATGTTTACATTTGATCAATAGAAATATTTAATTCCATTTGTAGTCACTAAAATAAAATTAGTTCAACAGTTCAAGTTTGGTCACTCTCCGTCCAACTCCATTAACTTTGTCTGATGTGACAGTCAATCCTCATAATTGACCGTTAAATAAGTAGTGACGTGAAAGTTAAAAAAATAAACTTAATCTTTTACAATTTCTAACACATTTTTACAATGTTGTCAGAATCGAACTTGAGCATGACCTGGTAATGTAAATGGCGCAAGCTTTAGTGGTCCAACCATAATTGAACCGTTAAAAAAGCGTTCGAGAATCGGTACATTGAAGACAATAATATCATAAGTAGAAGACATATAAGGTAGTAATTTAAAATTTTAATAATTAAAATGTTATTTACTTTGGTACCACTTAGTAATTTTAGACATTATATATATCAACTAAAAACAAACCCTATCCATCTAAGTCGCAGCGCCATTCCCCTCCCCTCCCCTCTCTCTCTCTCTCTCTCTCTCTCTCTCTCTCTCTCTCTCTCTCTGTCTCTCTCAGTTAGCAAGCGGCAGCTCCGTTCCCTCCCCCTCCCCCCGGCTCTGTATTAGCAACTACACCCGACTCGTTGGCTGAATAAGCGCTTCTTGTATCATTTATATTGACCAAGTTATCATAATAGTTAGTGTTTGCATTCTCGGTAGTGTTATATTGTTGCAATTTATTATTTGAAAAATACTTTTTTACTATCGTGTGCAATCTTAATCATGAGATGTTGATATGTTATAGGTTATTTTGTCAACCAAACAAAAATAATAAATTTTAAGTTCTTGACTAAATTAGTCACATGTTTATATTAAAATTTCCAACATTTAGTTCGTAGTTAATATAAAATCAAGTCTTCTACAGAGATATATAAAGTCTTGATGAAGGATTTTTTTTTCAAGGTTGTGAATCAAAACACTTCCAGTCATTGTCTCACACAATTTAAATAAATCATTCTCGATGCTTGATCTAACACTCAACCAATGATTGTTGTAATTATCTTAGGACATTATGAGTTTTTAAGTGAAAATGCATGATGATTAGGTAAAGTTTATTGTATTAATTTGTTTTAATTGATGAGACTTGTGCATATTACAGTTTACGCATAGATTGACGTAGCACTTACTTGTGATTCCATGGATGTTATCGTTAGTTATAATATAGAATTAATAGTGGCATGAAAACATTGCCTATTTGATTGTTATGTACCATGTATTTTCCGAGAGGCCATTACTATATCCAACTATTCCAAGAGATCATCCCACCAAAATATAAATAACCAAATGATCACAACCAATCTTTTTGCTTTTCTTCTTCTTACTATGATCACAGTTCAAAACATAGAAGCCTAATGGAAAAACGAAATAAAAACATAAGCTCAAGCCAACCATACACCTAATTTCTATCTCTCGAGCAAAGCAATTAATCTTAAGTAAAAGGACAAACGTATCCTTCCTTGAAACGCGGGAAAGCCTCCAATTTATAATCTAAGCCGCCCTTTCCTGGAATCTTCTTATATTAGTGTGTAGATTATATTCAAAAACCTCCTCACCCTTATTCACCCAACCAACTTATCAATTATCATTAATGCGTTGAATTATTTATTTTGTGAAGGTTCTTTTATCATATTATATTATTTTGTGTCCCCTGGTAAAATATAATATACCAAATATAAAGTAAGAATTGAAAACATATTGTTTACTGTGTTTCCTTCTCATCAGTAATAATTGAGTAAACATAGGTTATGCTTAACACAAAAATTTGAAGTTGTCCACATAATATACTCTCAACATATACTATGTAGATCCATTGTATTGTATTAATATAGGAAAGAAACTTCATATATCAGTAGAAGGACATACGGTCTTTATTATATTTATGAAAATATTTTATTTAAGAAATTCGAGCATAGATATTTCCCCTACAATCATTAAGAAAGGTGAGATAAATTATTTTTTAGATAATTAAGTCTACAATTTGTCTACCATAAATTCACATTACATCTAATATGAAACACCTCAGCAATTACAGTCAATTTGTAATTTAAATAAGGGTTAAATAGTAATCTATTAATCTATAAACCTGCAAATTTTTCAAAATTCAACCTTTGAGGATGGTTATTATTATTTTGGCATGTTTGATTAAGATTAACAATATATTTTGTACTTTATTTTAGATTTTTAATTAGTTATCTCATATTGAAATACTCTATAAAAATTACAAATTAAGTAATCTTAGCTGCTAACACAAAAACTGGATAACTTCTAGATTAAAAATAAATTAATAAATTATCCGTTGTGTCGATTCTCTTTGAACAAAATTTAGTTTCTCCCTAAATATATAAAAATGGGTGTCATCTTATAGATTTTAACCAATTTAATTTTTCTATATGTAGAAAATTGAAATCCGAGTTAAAACGAATTAGAGTGCTGGACCATCTGAAATTCCAAATAGATTGGAGGCTTTGGAAAATGATTGTACCAATTAGTCTGGGTTGTATGAGGGAGATCAGAAGAGTGTCGGAGGAGGAGGAGAACCCATGAATCTCTAGGGGAGAGGAGGGCGGAGGAGATTTCTTACTTCAATTAGTTGTTACCAATATTTTTTATTTTTAATTTATTGTAAAAATTCAGTGGTATCAAGACTAACCCGGACCATTCGGTCGAACAGATAAAACCACCACCCTGTCGCTAGTCCGGGTCTGGATACTCTTAAGACCGCATGGTTGGAAAGGGCGGTTAGTAAGCGGCCAGAACAGTTAATCGTTCGAGCCGCTTGAACCGTTAGACCGATTTTGTACAGCTGCCCGTTTGCTATTAATAAATTACAACAAATAAAACAAAATGGAAAAGGATGAAAGAAGAGAAGGCGGTCGAGGGGGGGGTGCTTTCCACGATTTCTTCCTTCTGACGGCGCTGCCCACATCGATGAAAAGCAATCCTCTCCTTCACCAGTTGACTAGTTGCTAGAAGCTAGCTAGCTATTGTTGTAATTTCGGTGAACAACTCGCTTTGATTTGGATTTAAAATCTATAAGATGACACCCATTTTTATATATTTAGTTGAGGATTCTGCAATATGCAACAATCAATATATATAGGGGTCGTTTGGATGGGAGCGGATTAAGTCAGTAACTCATATGATGAGTAACCATCAGTAACTTGTCAACATCAGCATGACATCAGCATCTCCTCTCTCCTAGAAAGTCTTTTATCTTTTCCCAATTAATCTTTAACGAACGATTTCTCTCTCGTTTTAAGTCAAAATTTAATTTTTTTTGCACCAGATAAATCAGATTAAATATGCTCTATAAAATGATATCCACTTTGATATATTTTTATTACAAAATAAATTGAATAATTTTTTACTAGTCATTACCATATGGTATGCTCGTATTTAATACCATATGGTAAGAAAGCGTACCATGATGGTATGAACATACCAATATGGTAAGAAGGTTGAATACATGATAGTAGGAGTATACTAACTGTCATTTACGACTTTCATCATTGTTTACCACATGTTATCACCCACATACCATAGTGGTAAAGTATGGTATTTATTGGTCAAGTATTTTTTTCACCCAGAAGTTTGTAGATCCAATAGATCATGATGAACTCGTTCCTTCTGAGCAAACGTGTTCAAAAAACGACTTAAAAACGAAGAAGTTACAATATGGTATGTAGTTGGTAAAAAAAAGTTTCTCGAAATATATTGAAAATTGATCTCATTTTGTAGAGCACAACGAACTCGTTCCATGTGTGCAAAAAAATTGAAATCCGAGTTAAAACGAAGAAGATAAGAGCCGATTATAAAAACTAGGGAAAATAAAATGTCTGTAATTGACAACCCTTACATCTGAATTTTCTTGGCCTTCTTAGATCTAAAGGTCCAGATTTAGTTACTCATAGATTAGTAACCATTGGTTACTGACCCTATCCTAAGCCCGTTTGGATGGGTGATTATAATGAGCCAAATAACTCGTTCAACACCCATTTTATTCAATATGTTATTTGGGGACGCGGTATTTAACAATAACACGAAATTGCGTTATTTCAGAATAACGCACTGCCGCTCTCTTTCTGTCCCTTCCTTCCCTCGCCTCTCTCCTCTCTCCCTTCTCACCTACCTATTTTCTTTGAAAGCTTCAATGGCGGACAGACCGAAATCGACTGAGGGTTAATCGATTTTTATGCTATTTTAGGGTTCCTTTCCGCACGCAGATCATAATGAGTAGGCGATACCCTAGGTGGTGGCATTCAGAGAAGACAGAGAGTTTTTTGGCGGTGATGGCGGCGACGGCGACGAACAGAGAGTTAGCCGGTCGCTGTTCTGGTTTTCTCACCGCCTCATCACCAAGCTCCTCAACCTCAATCATGCCAGTCGAATCACCATCTCCAAAGTCATTGAGTATTCCTGGTTCAGAAAGGAAGGAAGAGATTTTGATTCGTGGCTCTGCTTCTCCTTCCCTTGTTTGTTGCATGCTTTTGCTGGGGTTTGTTTCCAGATTTGGTGTTGGTTTTAGGCTTTGTTGTAGTTCAATTGTTCGATTGTTATAGGCTTTGCTGGGTTTTTTTTCTTCTTCCTCTCATGGTTCCAATTGATAGTAAATAGAATGGGGGAAAAAGGTTGATTAGGGTAAATAGAATGGAAGTTCCTGGGTTTTGGCGGCGGGACGATGGGCAGATTTGGAGTAGAGAAATTATTGAATGGGCACTACACACTACACAGCAGAGAAATAATTGAATGGGCAGATTTGGATTAGAGAAGAATGAGCAGTTTTTTGCTGGGTTCCAAATGGAACAGAGAATTGAAATTGAATGTTGAGAAGAAGGCAAAGAAAACCTCGAAGTAGCGAAGAAGGGCAGTGGGTATAGGGTAATAATGTGATTTTGTTTTTTCTTTTACGAAATACCACATAATTTCAATGTCAAATAACTATGAAATACGACACTTCTAAAAAATGAGTTGTTTATGCACAAATAGCACACTCCAACAAATGATCCATCCAAACAAACCTTATGCATAAGATATCATCTCACAACATAACTAAGCATAAGTAATTTTTATATGTAAATAAAAAAAATACCATAATAAAATTTGCAAAAAGCAAATGAAATGGTTACATCACCTGAGAAGTACACGAATCCAGTTGCACATTCTTGAGATTATTTGGTATGATTAAATAAACATTTTAAGACAGTCAAGATTTGCTTTCCATCACGGGTTGGGGAGCTGCTGGCCAAAACAGCATTATATCCAGATCATTCTCTTCTAGAATGGGAGACTGAAGAGGTGATCTCTATTGTTCTTGATGACATTATTTTGTGGCGGGCATAATTTCTTGAATTGCCTTCACAACACTAAAATTTTCCTGGAGAGAGATCAACTAAAAAGGCACCTCTATTGTGCTAATATCTCTATTCGAATAGACAAAGTCTGCCTTGAGGCATAGAGGACAGACGAATGTACGGCAAAGACGACAAAACCGAATATACAACACCAATTGTATAATTGGTAGTGTTCTATTCAACTTAGGGAGATCATCTACCGGCAAGAGATTAACCAAACCGACTCCCTCGTGGATTAATCCGGAATTACATATGATCAAAAGTTATCCGAATCCCCAAGAGGTTATCTCCCTCCTAGGTCAAAGCTCAATTGACATGTAAAACTCATACAATTTATGAAAAACATTCATCAACTAGATAATATCAGCAATCAAACATAGGATTTGTGACATACATCAACATCAAACCAAAATCTAGATCTAGGGTTCATCAACCCAAAATAAGAGGTCTAATTCATAGAGTAGAGGAGAGAGATTACAATACAAGACTCAAATTCATACATCTTCTTCTAGGAGTTGATCTTCAAGATCCAATGGTGGTTGGAACTTCCAAACAACCTCCAAGAACCCTCTAAAGCCCTCTCTCTCTCTCTCTCTCTAGAAATGCCTCATAGGTGTTTTGGATCAAAACCCTAAGAAAAAACCATTCTCCCTTCTCCTAAAACCCGCAGCTGCATATTTGTATGCCCGACAGTGCAGACTTCATGGTTACTATTCACAGCCATGATATTAGTAGGAAAATGGTGATCTCAACTCAAAATGCACATTTTTTCACACATCACGACTTTGTTGTTATTATGGTGTGATACTAGCACCTAGCCCATGATGCTTGCACAGACTCCACTTGTTGGCTCGTTATGTCCTCTGAATGTCCCGAAACTGACTCTATTGGTGTGCTACAATCCCGTACATGTTATGTCAATCATTTTTATGCCCTATCTCAATACTCCATTTTGAGCCAAGTATAACTAAAATGTCACTGCAAGTACAGTGGCTACCAAGGTCGTATTCCACAGGTTTTGATACCCTTGGCTACTTCTCACTTCATTGTTATCTAGTCAATTGGTTTAGGTTTTTGAGTTGGAGGTTGATTGGGAAATACTGGTGGAAAAAGGAGATAAAAGAAAGGTACGTCAGGGTACAACCCTCGCCCTAACCTAAGTTCATCATGAAATGGCTAACTGTGTTGGGTTTATAGGATAGGATGCAGAACTCTCTAATCCAGGGATTACAATAATTACTTTCACCTCAATCAAAGTTTACATACTACGGAAGCTCACTTAGTTTCTCTCAATATGTTCAATCTATGAGGCATACTAGATCGGTGTTTCGATTAGAATGCACACGACCTCTTTACAATTGCTTTAGGAGGGCATTCCTATAGTAGGGGTTTGGTCGCCACCTACACTAAAGAACCCTAAGATCATTCATCTACCCTTAATTAGCCACATGACGCTACCTAGTCTAACCCTAAAATTCCCGCCTAGGTCTAGATTCAGTTGTAGGCTAGTAGTGAAGAGTTGGGAGACATACCCAATCATAATTAAGCATAAATGAATCATATAATCACTAAAGCAAACATATCCATACACAAACCCTAACAAAATGAAATCTACATTCAAAACCTAAATATGAGATTTGGGGTTTTTAACCCATAACACCTTAGAGAACTATGCCATGATGGGGGGCAAGAAGATACATGGGAGAAAATAGAAGAAGTCTTGATGTGAGAGAGCTCACATCCTTCTTTTCCTCCTCATTCTGTTCTTCTCCATCCTTAAGCTTCTCTCTCTAACTTTCTCTCTCTTAAAACCATAATTTCCTATTTACAGATGTCAAAGATTCGGGAAAGTTCACTATCAGAGAGACAAAGTTCACGGGTGTGATCTTGGAGGTTGAGGCCGCGATCCTAAGGTTGCCATATACGTGTTGTTGGTAGCTGATTTTGCGGGATAACATTGCGATCGCGATCCTTAATGTCGCCGCAAACTTTATCACCAGCAGGTGTAACAAAAGCTGTGAGTCGACTCTCGAGACTTTCATGACCTCCCTCATTGGCTGCTCCTGAAGTTCGTGCCCTCAGCTCAATACTTTGGGGTCCCGGTCTCAGCAGCGCCGACCTTGATCTCCTAGCCCTGGTTCATGTCCTCTCTTCGTGACCATGTTCTACTTGCCTTCGACTATGATCTCTCAGTTTTCATCCATAACTCTACATTGCACACTTTTGGTACCTTAAACATACATGCCATCTAATATACCCTATAATACTGATATTACATCAGAGGAACGAATCAAGGGAATATTTGACGACATATTGGCAATGAAGAACATAAAAAGACTCAAAATAAGCCTAAATATGGGTTCCAAATAACACCAATTTGAGTGTTATCAACTCACTCACAAATAGGTGTTTGCTTGTCCCCAAGCAATCCTACTCAAACTAGTACAACTTGATAAACAATCAACATGGTATGAGCTATATTTATTCGTTGCACTAGTTAGAACAGTAAGGGTCGAGTGAACGTTACTCCCATCTCACTGTGAAAACCCGAACTCACAGATGAGGACCATGTTAACTAAATAGGTCTAGACATTCACAGTGTGCACCTGGGGACTTTTAAAAACAATGAAAACAAAAGACTCTATGGATGCTCTTTATTCTTTCTTTCAAGATAGGAGTTAGTTTTACCATGATTCTCCTTTTTTTTTAATTTTGCTGCACTTGGCATTAAACATTTGCAAATTTTCTTGAAAATTGGCATCTCTCCCTCGTAACCAAGCCCAGAAGAAACATTGCATTCCCGGAATGGTCATCATGTGGGGAACTTGATGGTCAGATTCATTGCTCGAGCACCAATTCCCAGCCTACATACTGCGTCTCAACGACAGACAGGTTTTCCACACATGTTGGGTTCAAACGAGATCTGAGATCTCGTGGTTCGCTAAAAGGTGCTTTGTACCTTCCCATACAAACTCTTGGGGAGGAGAGGTGTTAGGGGCGGAAAGTAGTAAAAGATGATCGGGATGCGATAAACCTATCCAAACCCCAAAAAAAAAAATCCTCAATTGGTACTTCGGACTGAGAGAAGAGCCCTTTGACGGCTCAACTCACACACTATGCTCGATTGCTCTCACATAAGAACCTCAATTTTTAAAGAAATTTTTTATTTTTCAAAATTGATCACATTTTGAAAATGTTTTTTAGTCCAAAAAGAAAATTGAAAGTCTCGCACACATGTCTTTACCTAAGTAGGAGACATTATCAACTCACCAAAGAGGAAGATAAGAGTAAAATCCCTCATACACCAACAATTATGGTAAATGCAACAAATAAGAGTAAAATCCCTCATACACCTACAATTCTGGTAAATGCAAACTATTCCTTATAAACCACGCCAGGTCAACTATCTAGCAATTCAAAGAACAAAAGAACTCAAGAACAGGGTAGTGTATAGGTCTTTTATGGAGGGAACTTTTGTGCAATCTTACATAAGGAAAAAGGCGCGAGAAGTATAAGGTAGAAGCTCCACGATCAAGGTGTGTACTTGATCGATACAAGTACTTCAAGCAACGTAGAATCCACCAGGAAGGTCGACAATTCAATAAGCAACAAGCTTAAGGAATCAAACTCACGATTTGTTTTCAACTATCGATGGGACACTTCCACCACCCCACAATAAAATCTTTGGGGATTTTTTGGTGCTTTGGATGTTGCTTTGCTCTTTCGAATCTCACCCGACCTTCGATCCCATCCACCAACAATCACACCATATTCGGTAACATCGTTCTACCTAGTTATTTTATGTTTGTGTGCGTGAATGATTGGTGTGGTTTTGAGTGCTTGGACCCTAGTTAAAATAATTGAGGGCTCCAAGCAAAGCAACTTCTCCATTTGCATGATCATAATGAATTAATGGGACTTTTGGTGATTTGTTTTGAATCTCGTGGCTATGAGCGTCAACACATGAAGGGCTTGCTTGTGATTTAGAACAACTTTTGATGATGACTGAGATATGCAGCATATGTTTGCGACCCAATGTGTGTTTTGGATTGATTACTCACTCTTTACATCTGTCTATGCATCAATATTTGGGAAGTCAAAATGAATGGCAAAGCATATAGGTATCCATGTGAGATTTGTGCATGCTCATTTCTTTCTTTTGTGATAGATCTCTCTTACCATGATGTGCAACATTCACATTGTCGCTAGTGAGGAAGATGGAGGCATAGGATCAGTCCACTACCAAAAAACAATTGATTGTCCCGATCATATTATCCCTTAGTCAATCCTTTTGAGCTGTGTGTCTTGCTTTCTTCTTGTCTACACCATTGTTGAGTCACCCTTGTGTCTTGAAGCACCCGTTACTTGAGCTTCATTGAGGTTACATATAATGATTCTTGCATGGTTCTTCTAAATGTGAAAGTGAAGTGAGTGATGGAGGAAATTTTTAAAAGTGAGCATGTGTTCATAAAGTTCAAGAATGTGGCATGTGTTTTTAGCTCACCACTAGTCCTCACAAAGTGTAAGAATTAGAAAAGAAGAAAAAAATCAAGCACATACTCTATTTTTGTCCCTGAAAAATTTCCCTATCCTAGTGAAGAAGGTAGAAAGAAGACTGAGTTGCCATAGACCTTTGTCTAATCGCAGCGGTGACCATATCCGAGAAAAACTGCTCTACACAAGACAAAGAGGGAAGTCCAGAAAAAAAGGAAGGAAAAACCTATGTCGATAGAGCGAAAAATGAAGCCCCTAAACTATAAGATAAGTAAGCCTCCCCAGACCAAACAAGGGCACGTCGAGCCCACGCGAAGGGTTTAGTTAAGATATACCAGATTCCACCCAGTATACAAATGAAACCTAACCATACGTGTCCTCTGATTATATCATAAAGATTTCCCTCTATCGTATCATGGCTAAAATCATTAAATACATCATAGCTAGAGAAATAAATAGTATGAAAGTTCCATTTTAGGGAAGGACGACGTACCATAATACTTTCTGTTTTGTCGAGCCCTGCTTTGGTCTCTGGTTTGATGGTTTCACGTGCTAAAAATCCAGTACATGCCGAGCTTTACCCATTCTCCAGCCACTTTTTTGCATGTTGCACCTCTCTATAGTGCCCATTGATCAAAGTCCTAAGCTTTGGAAATCATCCCACTTTGTTGTCTTTCTCTTTCTTTGAAGCTAGAAAGATGTAGTGCTTTACCGTCTCACAAGATCTGTTGGGAAAAGCTTGAAAATTGATCGACCATTTGAGCGAAAGATTGAGCATTGGATCAAGAGAGTGCATTCTACTTATCGTACCACCATGGGTAATAGAACCTCGGATGAAGCCGCCGATATCTCTGGATTTTATGGTGTAACCTTCTTTTTCTTAACTTGCGGTACACCTGATGTCCCCCCCCCCCTCCCTGCCGTACACCGGCAACATGACATCTGTTGCCGATCCTTATCTTGTCAACAGGGCCGGCGAATGATAGACCATTAATTGCACATGTTTAGACCACCATTCTTGAACCGTTTAAGAGTCGATTTTGGTTTTTTAAGCCGATTTCACGCTAGGTTGTGCGTTTATGTCATATTTCAGGACTTGGCGTGGACGTGGGGGCGTGGAAATGAGTTTCGGGTCAAAAAGTGGACAGTTGGAGCGAAAGGAGCTAGAAGGAGAAAATACTCGGTCGGCCCCTGAAATACCCGATCGGGTATTGTTGCTTTGGATGCTGGGAGAGCAGAAGGGGACCCGGTTGTGGCGCTTAAATACCCGATCGGCTATTTCCCCTTTGTCCGTGCGCAGCATTTCAAAATACCCGGCCGGTCACCTGAAATACCCGACCGGGTATTAAGGTATCTCGATCTGCACCCTTTTTAGGGGAAGAAAGCTTCTTTTGAGAGGGATTCGATTTTCAGAGAAATAAAGCAGATACCTAGAGAAAGTGACAAACCACAATCTCCAAGTGCCCTAGATCAATCTTCAAGACCATTGGAGCTCAGTTGAAGCTTGGAGAAGTGCTGATCGATTACCAGAAGCAGATTCTCATCCTTCACAGAATGATTTCCGCATTTGAAGCAGATTTCTCTTCTCTCTCTATGGAGTAAACTCACTCAATTCACTACTCTGTACTGGATTTACTCTAGAGAGGAGGTTTGGTACGTTAGGGCCTCAGTCTGTTTACTCCAGTGGAGGTTAGTCGCCCGCTGGGGATTCAGATTGAGAGGGTTTCGAGACCTTTAGTCGAGACTTCAGACTGTCTAAGAGCCTCCCGTAGTATAATTATCATTGAATTTGGACTTGGTGAATTACAAGTTGGCTTAACTATAATCTAGGGGGAACCACATCTGGGTGACATCTCTCAAACTTGGAACACAACCTTTACTTCCTTTGCTTGCTAGTTTAGTTAAACCTTCACTACGTTTGAACGCTAGATAATAAGAATTTCATGGAGTAGTCATCATACCTAGGACCCGGGTTGACATTTAAATCGAGACCCGCTATACTACGCATTAGTAGGTGGTTGCACTTAGCCACTTTCTGGTGTGACAGTATAGGCTAGTCAGCGGACAATGGAGCACAAACCATGCAGGTGCCGGCCTTGCCAATGAAATCATCTATATTGATTTTGACGAACAGGATGTGACATCGGAGCCAGACCTTGTTCCGTAGTTAAAGAAAATTCGTCACTTTCGGGTACCCATCGGACGACAGCCCTTTCGGGGGTTCCTTAGGGACCGATTCACTCTGCGTAGATTGACTGAACGCAGAAAGCCTTCCACTGGCAGGCGATCGTGTTTTTCACAGGATTTATCGTTACTCATGTCAGCATTCTCACTTCTGATATCTCCAGGTGTTCTAACGCAGAAAGCCTTATAGACACATACATTATTGTTTACCTCCTTCACTCTTGTGCCTGAAAGGTTCGATAGCAGTTGTAGCAGAGAAAGTATGTTGTGAATGTTTTTTTGTGAGTAGTTGTGGTTCGGAATTGTGGAACATGTGGTTCTAAGTTTTTGTGAGTGGTATTTGATTGTTGTAAGTGGTTTTAGGTTGAAATTGTGGAACCTCATTCTATATGTGCCACCATCCAAAAAGCTTGTTCCCCATGTCCTAAACCCTAGCTTGTCATTTGAACCAATGTCAAGTCCTCCGGACAAACTAGTGGTGAAACCCATCCAGTGAACTCTAGCATTTAGAGGTTGTCGCCATGATAAAGAAACGATAGGAGTATGCACATCTTTTGTATCAAATGGTCCTGATCCGACTCGTTGAGAGTGAGCGATTCTTTCTTCATATATCATGTACCCCGGGGAGGACATAGATTGCTCGATCGTTTGTTCTGAAGACTTGATCTTTATCCACGGATGACGGTGAGTAGTGAGTAGTTTACACAGTTTATGAATTGATTTGTAACATGGAGAGGACTCCTCCCTTATACAGTTTTACTGTATTCGAATGTCATTTATGGTGGTTGTTAGGATTGTTGTTGTTTTTGTTGTTCATATGTGAGTGCCAGTGATTCACGTGTTTTGTTCCTCTATGACATGCCCCCGAAGTTTTCAATAAAGAGATTGTAAGCTTACCTGGTTTCTTACTTGGTTTTCTTGGGGACAAGCAAAGATTTAAGTGTATTGGGGGAGGGGTGTTTGATTCAGACATATTTATACATGTTTTACCTCTTAATACCTTGATTGTTTAGCTTGTTAGTCTCCGTCCCTCGATCTAATTTACGCTAGATTGTGTTTTATGTCACATTTCAGGTCTCATTATGTGTGGGTAGGTCGGGGATGAATTTCGGAGCAATTGGAGGTCAAACGAGCCAAAGGACTGATAAAAGATAAAAAAATCACGGCCTTGGAGGTGAAGATCATGGCCTCAGACCATGAACATTGTAAAGAGGTCGTGATCCTTTCACGAATCCAGGGGCATCTTTGCAGCTCGTGGGCATAGTTGAAGATCACGGCCTCTGCCCATGATGTTTGCAAGTGGGATCGTTAAGTTTGACCAAAAATAGGGCATTTTCAATCGAGATAATGGCCTAGCTGTTAAGATCAGAGTAGTGATCTTAGACCATGAAGACTGCACTCGGTTTGTATAAAAGAGGCAGGTGTAGGAGAAAGAAGGAGAGTTTGGCTGGGACTTGGAATTTCTGGGTTCTTCTTTAGGGTCCCGACCCAAAACACCAAAGGGACATTTCTAAAGAGAGAGAGAGAGAGAGAGAGAGAGATCTTGATTGATATTGGAGCTTAACTGGAGGCATTGATCAAGCTTGGAGACAAGGAATCAAGTCTAGAGATGAATATCTGGAGCTAGACTATAATCTCTATCCTCTTTGCAATGAATTAGACCTCTTCTCTTAGGTTGTTGAACCCTATGTCTAGATTTTGGTTTGATGTTGATGTATGTGATAAATCCTATGTTTGATTGCTCATATTATCTAATTTATGGATTTTTATCATGAATTTCATGAGTTTTACATGTCAATTGAGCTTTTGACCTAGGAGAAAGATAATCCCCTTATAACCGACTCTTGGCAATTCGGGATACTTCTGTTTACATGTCGTTCGAGGGTAATCCCCGAGGGAGTCAATTTGGTCTATCTCAGGATGGTATATTGATAACAACCAAATAGGTGTTATTTACCCTTCATATTTAGCTTGATTTCGTGCTAATTCTTGTTCTTAACTGTAAGAATAGTATCACTCGCATCCCTATTTCGTTCCTATTTGATTATAACATGTTTTTAGGGTGCTGTAGATAATATTTGCGAATTAGGTACGAAAAAATGGCACATGTGTAGCAAAAGGGGCAGAAGATTGAAGATCACGGCTCAGAGATGGAGATCACGACCGAGATCAAAGACTGCAAAATCAAGGTAAAGATTGCGGGATTCTGGGAGCTTGGGGCGTGAACTTTGTGAAGAAACAACCAAAGAGAAACAGAGAGTTTCCCCAGTCTGATCACGACCATAGTGCGGCGTTGGCATATCGCGACTTCCAAGAAGATCGCGACCACGATCTTTACCCAGATGGTCGTGAACTTCTATGTTTTCTAAAGGCTATAAATAGAAGACCCCTTTCACCCAATTGAGAGAGCTAATTTTGAGAGAGAATTTTTGGTTTTAGAGAGGGAGAAGCTGAAGGAAGGAAAAGAGGAGAAAAAGGAGAGGCTAGAAGAGAGGAGCCTCGTGCAGGCCGTGACCCATTACACAGACCTGAATGTTCTTGCAGAGGTGAGATGTGGGTTTGGGTAAATCCATATTTTGTTTCTGTTCTCTATTAGCAACCTCTGCATCTTCCAAGAACCGACGACCACCTCCGGCTCGGCTCCCAACTCCTTTTCATCGCCTCTTCCCCAACGGCCGCCGCCGAAATCACCTCCATTTTTGCCCCCACAGCAGCTGTCGTACCCAGATCCTCTGTCGCCAGGTCCGGAGCTGAGCTCCCCGCCGCGGCGAGAGATCCAGCGGCAAAAAATTCGAAGAGCGGAGTGAACGGCTTCAGATCCTGTGCCGCTGCTCTCGCGAAAGATTGGGATTGATGTTCCCCGCTCTAGTGACATCGTTGAAATGAAATCCGGGCGCGGATGCGATATCAAGTTTGGGATTCAACTGCCTCGCAAAAGATGGGAGACATTGTCGTGACGGACGAGTTTGGGAGACGTAACGGCATCGATGGTTCCTTCGGCTGAAGGGAAGATGTGAAAGATGAAGAGGGAGCCCTCTGGTACTGGTGGTGATTATTTTTCAGATTGTTGTTACTACCCTCCGATTGCTTGTGCGGTGGTGGCAATGGTTTCTTTGGCTGGCTTAGTGCGTGAAGGTGAACGCGGAGAAGTTAATAGGCCGATTTCACGCTAGGTTGTTCTAGTTTGTGATTTTTTAGGTCCTAGTACGTGAATGAAGGTTTGGGAGCGAGTTCGGGGTCGATTGGACGAAGATCGGACATGTGGCGAGACGCTGAGGAAGCCACACGGGCACTCCTAAACCCACACGACCGTGTAAGAAACCCATGTGGCCGTGTGGGATTTACCGAGGCTTCACACGGGCATACTGGAGAGTCCACACGGCCGTGTGTCCCTGGCCGTGTAGGTAGCCTGAAGTCCATTTATTCGAAACGCCGCGTTTTGACACTCACACGGGAAGCTGGGTAAGCCACACGGTCGTGTGGCCTGCCCGTGTGAGTCGGGAATTCTGGGTTTTCACCCAATTTCGAGCCACAAGTGAGGGAATCGACTTTTCAGAGCAAAAACAGAGCCCTAGAGAGAGAAAGTGTGAAGAACACATCCTAGAAGTGATCTTGGAGCTGGGTTTCATCAATCGAGCTTGGAGATCATCATAGGAGTGAAGATTATCATCCCAGAGCAGATTCTTCCCATTGTTATGAGTATGACTGCTTTGTATTCTGTTTCTCTCTCTCTCTCTATGGAGTAGAACCTTCTCTCACTTGGGTATGAAGAACCCTAGTTCCATGAGTTAGGGATCATGATTGTAATGACTTGGAATTGCTATACTGTTTGGTTTTAATCGAATGATGCATGCTTTATTGAATTGATTGAAGTCTGATCAGCTTTTCTTGATTTCTGCTGCAACCTGAGATAGAGAGAATTTGATTAGGTTGTTAGAGCTTCATCATTCGGTAGTAGTAGATTGGCTATACGAGAGTTAGTCAGTCTACTGCTTTGTACTGGAATCCAATTCCAGTAGTGGAGTTCTGCGCTTATTGCTTCAGTTTAACCCGGAGAAGACTAGTCGTCTGCTGGGTAGTTAGACTGACAGGGCTTAATCAGCTTAAGAGATTCCAAGCTACTGTCGGATCTTCCGCAGTTTAATCAACAGTAAATCAACCCAGTGTAATTACAACTGAGACCTAACTAGGGAGCTAGGGAGACTCATTACCGAGTGACTCTTCCTTTGCTTCAGAAAACCGAACAATTTCCCGCTTTCTTACTACTTTTAGTTAAAACCACAACGAATCGACTTAGTTGGCTAGATAATAGATACTCACGGAGTAGGCAGTAGATCTAGACCCCAGATTCATAATTAGACTTGCCACATTACTGCATTCCCGGACTGCGATTACACTTGGTCACAGTTTGGTGTTGTGTCGTAGCGTGTCAAGTTTTTGGGGCCGTTGCCGGTACCCTCTAGGTTATTGGGGAAACGTGAAAGTTTGTTACTCTAGTTTTTTCTTTACTGCATTTTCTCTCTTCCACCTGTGTGCCTTCACGGGTTGCTTCTGCTGATTGTGTGCAGGTAGTGCATGACCCGTAGCCAGTCGGGAGATCTACTACCATTAGATCAGGAGCTTGAACGAACCTGCAGGAACTTCAAGCGGGCTCTAAAGGCGGAACTGGCTGTGGAGGAGGCGCTAGCACAGCTGCAAATCGCCGACAAAGAAGAGATGGGTGATCCACAGGAACATGATGTGGTCCTTCCTGAGGAGCAGACCATGGGATACTACTGGACCGCCAGGGCCACGGACATGATGTCGCCCATTCAACACCCTCATGTGCCAGCTAATAATTTTGAGGTGAGAACCTCTGTCATCATTATGCTGCACGGTTCAGTGGTGTTCCGTGGCAAAGAGGGGAACTGCCCCCGATCACATCTGAGGCGATTCCACGAGCTCATCGATGGAATCAAGATAAATGGGGTCCCAGCCGATGCCATCCAGCTGAGGTACTTCCCATTTACTCTGGAGGGGCAGGCCAAGGAGTGGCTGGTCACTCGACCTCCAGGCTCGATCACCAGGTTCGCCAATCTGGCGGACAAGTTCCCCACTCGCTACCATCCCCCGTCCAAGACGGCGGACCTGCAAAAGCAGATTACCCATTTTGCTCAGGATGAAGACGAAACCATCCGAGATGCCTGGGAGAGATACTCTAGTCTCATTCTCAAGTTTCCCAACCATGGTTTTACAAATGACTTCAAGGTGGGCACCTTCTACCATGCCCTGTTCCCGGAAGACAAGCAGCTAATTAACTCAGTCTGTGGCGGGAATATGCTCACCAAAACACCGCCGCAGCTGAATCAACTCTTTGAAGAGATGGAAGAGCAAGGTTATGACTGGGGAGCTGCGAGGAGATTGAGACGAGCACCAGGGCGGGGTGTGCATGCTGTATCCACCCAGTCATCTGATTTGGTGCAGGTGGTATCAAAGCTGGTTTCAGCCATCAATCGCTCTGGGATGATGGCAGGTACAGGACAGCACAAGGCGATGCTCTGCCAGTGGTGCGAGAGCACCCATCATACTTTGGAGGACTGCCAGGCCATGCCTGAGTCCAGTACACCAAGATTGGGCACCTGGCAGATGCCCTAGCTTCCAGACCGGCTGCACACTTCCTGGACAACCCCTACCAATTCCTAGAAATCATAAGGAGGGGTTGCACGCCATTACACTGCGAAGTGGGACTGTGACTGCGGATGCACCACTTAAGAGTGCCAAGAAGGTGACCCAGATCAGCCCTGATTCGGAAGAAGACCCGATGATGGAAAAGGAGCCAGAGGATCAAGCTCCTAAGTCACAACCTGTAGTGGCTGAATATAAGCCTAAGCTCCCTTTTCCCACCAGGTTTCACAAAGACAGGCTAGAGGCAGAGTTTGGCAACTTCTCATCCATGCTTAGGAAGCTACATGTTCAAGTGCCCTTCATGGAGGCACTAGCTCAGATGCCTAAGTATGAAAAGTTCCTGAAGGAGCTTCTCTAAAAATAGCGGAGGCTGAGCGAGCTAGCCACTGTGGAGCTCAGCGAGGAGTGCTCTGCGAGAACAAGCTTCCGCAGAAGCAAAAGGACCCAGGTAGGTTTATTATCCCGTGATCTCTAGGTAAATTGCATGCAGAGAGGTCCTTGGCGGATCTAGGTGCTAGTATTAATGTGATACCATATATAAATTGTTCGAGAAACTATGCCTAGGTGAACCCAGTGCAACTAGGATGAGTATTCAACTAGCATACCGATCTATAATTCACCCTAGGGACATAGTGGAAGACCTTCTGGTTAAGGTTGACAGATTCTTTTATCCTGTGGATTTTGTTGTTATGGACATCAATGAGGACACAGAAGTGCCACTTATACTGGGAAGGCCTTTCCTAGCCACCGCCAAGGCCCTTATAGATGTGCATGATGGGACCTTAGTCTTGAGAGATGGCGAGGAGCGAATAACATTTTCTATTGCTAATACTCTCCCTGCTTCATCGCCCTTGCATGTTGTTTCTCACAAGGAGCACGAGTTGGTCGTGTATCCGTTCGTGCTTCCCATTTTCCAAGATCCCCTTCTCACACCACAGGAAAAGATCAAGGAGTAGTGGCGGCCGAAATTGCAGGTAGCTAAGCCTGCTCACATTAAAGCCGGAGACCACTATGAGTTGGTCCCGCCCCCTGAACCTCGACCACCTTGGCCATCCGAGTATTCACTCGCTTGCATCCTGCCAGATGGCCAGGTCAAGCTGACGAGTGCTGGTGGTCACACCCGCCGTGTTCATGGCCACCATCTAAACCTGTACCTCAAGAGCGATTTCGATCCGCTCTTGAAGGCACCCGCTCCTACACCTCTCTGAGCATCCACCTATTGGCGTCCAGCTAAAAGACGGTAAAGAAGCGCTCGTGGGGAGGCAACCCCACCTGGGTTTGCATTTTCTTACCTTTTTCCTTTTGAGTTTTTGTGTTTTTGAGTCTTGAGGTGTTGTCCAAGAGTTGTATGTCGATTTTGAGTGAAAAGAGGTCAAATTCGGAGTTCTGACAGCCCACACGGCTATCCCTAAAACTCACACGGCCGTGTGGAATTGGGTTTTGGCCCTGTGGAGGCCCTGGACATTTCACATGGGCAGGAGGAGTCCCTCACACGACCGTATGGTTTTAGGTTGTTGGGCAATGTCCCCCATGCTTGATTGAGCCCTTGTGTGCTATGAATTTGTCAATTTACTGCTTAACTTAATAATGCACACAAGGTGTTCGATGAAATGCCTGTTTTTCATACCATTTTGTGGGAGCCGGATAGGGCCCTTAATGATGTGATTTTTGGGTGTATTTGCTATGGATGTGAACCTTAACTTGCCTACTTTATCATGGATGTGCACCTTCACCCAGATTATGCTTGTCTGATAGAGTTATTCACCCCCGAACTATGGATGAAACCATGGTTCGGCTGTTTTCTGTTCGCAAGTGTGGGGGTGGGATTTCATTCATTAGATAGAGAAGATCACCAAGATTTCGTGATCCGCTGCCGAACTTATTAACCTTTTCTATGGCTCTTTTGGCTCCAGTTTGGGTTGTTCTTTTGCAGGACCATGAAGAAACCCGACCTCCAGCACCCGTTTATCAGGGATTTGAAGAGGGCCCCCCACCAGAGAATTCTAGGTTTAAACCCAATTTCGAGCCACAAGTGAGGGAATCGACTTTTCAGAGCAAAAACAGAGCCCTTGAGAGAGAAAGTGCGAAGAACACATCCTAGAAGTGATCTTGGAGCTGGGTTTCATCAATCGAGCTTGGAGATCATCATGGGAGTGAAGATTATCATCCCATAGAAGATTCTTCCCTTTGTTAAGAGTATGACTGCTATGTATTCTATTTTTATCTCTCTCTCTCTATGGAGTAGACCCTTCTCTCACTTGGGTAGGAAGAAACCTAGTTCCATGTGTTAGGGATCTCGATTGTAATGAATTGGGATTGTTATACTGTTTGGTTTTAATCGAATGATGCATGATTCATTGAATTTATTGAAGTTTGATCAGCTTTTCTTGATTTCCGCTGCAACCTGAGATAGATAGAATCTGATTAGGTTGTTAGAGAGTTAGTCAGTCTACTGCTTTGTACTGGAATCCAATTCCGGTAGTGGAGTTAGTCAGTAGATAGAATCTGATTAGAATCTGATTAGGTTGTTAGAGAGTTAGTCAGTCCCAACCATGGTTTTACTGATGCCTTCAAGGTGGGCACCTTCAACCATGCCCTCTTCCCGGAAGACAAGCAGCTGATTGACTCAGTCTGTGGCGGGCATATGCTCACCAAAACACCGCCACAGCTGAATCAACTCTTTGAAGAGATGGCAGAGCAGGGCTATGAGTGGGGAACTGCGAGGAGATGGAGACGAGCACCAGGACGGGGTGTGCATGTTGTATCCACCCAGTCATTTGATTTGGTGCAAGTGGTATCAAAGCTGGTTTCAGCCATCGATCGCTCTGGGGTGATTGCAGGTAGAGGACTGCAGAAGGCGATGCTCTGCCAGTGGTGCGAGAGCACCCATCATACTGTGGAGGACTTCCAGGCCATGCGTGAGTCCAGTACACCCCAGGAGCAGGTGAACTTCATTAACAATGTCCGGCGCAACGACCCCTACAGTAACACCTACAATGAGGGATGGCACCAACATCCAAACTTCTCCAGGAGTGGCAACAACAATCCGAAGCCACCTGGCATCCAGGCTCCCGCAGCTAGCTTTCCACACCAGAGGCAGCCATACCAGCCTCGCCCGGGCCAGATGCAGCAACAACAGCCACTCTATCCACCCAGACAGGGGCATGCTTTTCAACAGCCCCCAGAACAGCATTACCAGCAACTTGGTGCACCTCCATCAGTCCTAGGATCGGGCGATCTCGTGTCAGAACTGAGGGATCTAGTGACTACCTTAACGAGCACTAGTATCCAAAAGTTCAACAAATTGGAGCAATTCATGGAAGTGGCTGCAGGTAAATTCATGGAGATTAAAGCTGCCCAGAGAAACCAGCAGGCACTCCTGCAGGATATGGATACCAAGATCGGGCACCTGGCAGATGCCCTAGCTTCCAGACCGGCTGCACACTTCCTGGCCAACCCCTACCAATTCCTAGAAATCATTAGGAGGGGTTGCACGCCATTACACTGCGAAGTGGGACTGTGACTGCGGATGCACCGCAGAAGAGTGCCAAGAAGGTGACCCAGATCACCCCTGAGCCGGAAGAAGCCCAGTGATGGAAAAGGAGCCACATGATCAAGCTCCTAAGTCACAACCTGTAGTGGCTGAATATAAGCCTAAGCTCCCTTTTCCCACTAGGATTCACAAAGACAGGCTAGAGGCAGAGTTTGGCAACTTCTCATCCATGCTTAGGAAGCTACATGTTCAAGTGCCCTTCATGGAGGCAATGGCTCAGATGCCTAAGTATGCAAAGTTCCTGAACGAGCTTCTCTCAAAGAAGCGGAGGCTGAGCGAGCTAGCCACTGTGGAGCTCAGCGAGGAGTGCTCTGCAGAACAAGCTTCCGTAGAAGCAAAAGGACCCAGGTAGTTTTACTATCCCGTGCTCTATAGGTAAATTTCATGTAGAGAGGTCCTTGGCGGATCTAGGTGCTAGTATTAATGTGATACCATATAAATTGTTCGAGAAACTAGGCCTAGGTGAACCCAGTGCAACTAGGATGAGTATTCAACTAGCGGACCGATCTATAATTCACCCTAGGGGCATAGAGGAAGACCTTCTGGTTAAGGTTGGCAGATTCTTTTATCCTGTGGATTTTGTTGTTTTGGAAATCAATGAGGACACAGAAGTGCCACTTATACTAGGAAGGCCTTTCCTGGCCACCACCAAGGCCCTTATAGATGTGCAAGACGGGACCTTAGTCTTGAGGGATGGCGAGGAGCGAATAACATTTTTTATTGCTAATACTCTCCCTGCTTCATCGCCCTTGCATGTTGTTTCTCACAAGGAGCACGAGTCTGTCGTGTATCCGTCCGTGCTTCCCATTTTGCAGGATCCCCTACTCATATCTTCGCCGCCACTCTCGTCCACCCCGTCACCACAGGAAAAGATCAAGGAGGAGTGGCTGCAGAAACTGCAGGTAGCTAAGCCTGCTCACAAGAAAGCCGGAGACCACTATGAGCTGGTCCCGACCCCTGAACCTCGACCACCTTTGCCATCCGAGTATTCGCTCGCTTGCATCCTGCCGGATGGCCAGGTCGAGCTGACAAGTGCTGGTGGTCACACCCGCCGTGTGCATGGCCAACATCTAAAGTTGTACTTCAAGAGCGATGTCGATCCGCTCTTGGAGGCACCCACTCCTATACCTCTCTGAGAATCCACCTACTGGCGTCCAGCTAAAAGACGGTAAATAAGCGCTCGTGGGGAGGCAACCCCACATAGGTTTGCATTTTCTTACCTTTTTCCTTTTGATTTTTTGTGTTTTTGAGTCTTGCGGTGTTGTCCAAGAGTCGTATGTCGATTTTGAGTGAAAACAGGTCAAATTCGGAGTTCTGGCAGCCCACACGGCCAGCCCTAAAACTCACATAGCCGTGTGGAATTGGGTTTTGGCCGTGTGGAGAACCTGGACATTTCACACAGGCAGGAGGGGTCCCTCACACGACCGTGTGGTTTTAGGTTGTTGGGCAATGTCCCCCATGCTTGATTGAGCCCTTGTGTGCTATGAATTTGTCAATTTTATGCTTAACTTAATAATGCACACAAGGTGTTCGATGAAATGCCTGTTTTTCATACCATTTTGTGGGAGTCGGTTGGGGCCCTTAACGATGTGCTTATTGGGTGTATTTGCTATGGATGTGAACCTTAAGTTGCCTACTTTATCATGGATGTGCACCCCCACCCGGATTATGCTTGTCTGATAGAGTTATTCACCCCCGAACTATGGATGAAACCATGGTTCGGCTGTTTTCTGTTCTCAAGTGTGGGGGTGTGATTAACCTTTTCTATGGCTCTTTTGGCTCCCCTTTGTGTTATTCTTTTGCAGGACCATGACGAAACCCGACCTCCAGCATCCTTTTATCATCGATTTGAAGAGGGCCCCCCACCAGGATAGGTTTAAGCGCGTCCTGGCCTGCCCGTTTGGGCAGCATAATTGCTGGTCCAGGCGTGAGTTTGAGAAGCTGCACTACTATGACCACTTCTCCGCCATTGTCACCAACCGCCCTTGGCGCCGTCTGCTATCCATTCGCGAGATAGTTTACCACGAGCTCGTGCTGGAGTTCTATATGACTTTCAAGCACGAATAGACAAAAAATTGGGGGGGACAAGGAAGCCATCCAGTTCCGGCTCGACGGTGCGCCCCGCTCCATGTGCTACCACGACTTAGCGACCGCTCTCGAGCTCGGCCTGGACGATGACAGGGAATACGTCACCGAGCTCAGCGATCCGGTGGGGGTGAACTTCAAGACGTTGTACACCCGCCTAGCTCAGCCCGGCCAGCGTCCCTTCGTTGCTGGGCGGACGAAGGTCAGCACCCTGCAGCTCGACAACCACATTCTCCACCACTTACTAGCGAAGTCCTACACTTGTGCCGGGGAGAGTGCCAGCACCATCACCAGGAGAGCGTTGTATTTCATCCAGTCCATGCGCTAGGCGGACCATCTTCTCCACCTGGGTTCTGTGGTAGCCAGAATCTTTGCGAAGACTACTTCAGAATTGAAGAGCCTCCACTACGCTCCCCTCATCACCCGCCTGGCCACCTACTTCCAGATTTCCCTGCAGGGGTACACGGAGCAGGGTGGCACTAGTGATTTCGGCGAGGACACGGTCAAGAGTATGCACTTGCTGCGAGTGGATCGGGGGATTTCCTCAACCTCAGATCCCAGCGGAGGACCAGCCAGATGCTCCTGAGGATGAGGCTAATGAGGATGTCCGCCCCGAGGATGTGGATGATACTGCTACCGCCCGCCCGACCACCTTCGAGTACGGGGGTAGCAGTTCCACCTTTCCATCTCAGGACTACTTTGCCCACCAGTTCCAGCAGCTAAGCATCCAGAATCAGCAAATCCTTGACCATCAGCTCCAGTTCCAGTAGTAGTACTCGGCTCACCAGTTCCAGTAGTAGTACTCGGCTCCAGTTCCAGTAGTAGTACGCGGATGGTTGCATATAATGAGCGCCTGGACCGCATGGAAACCCAGCAGGGGGCGACTCTGGCTCACATCGAGCGGGAGAAGGCCCGCTCTCGGCGTATGAGGAGGTTCAGCAGCACCTGCTCCAGCTGATACCGGGCGAGCAGCCACTCTGGAGGACTCCTTGGGAGGACTCTCTCCTACCACTCCCGGCCGCTGACGATGACGCCTTCATGGACGACATCGACCTCAACAACCTTGGAGACGAGTAAGTTGTACTCGTCGCCCCTCAGAGTGTGTTTTTGTTTTAGACATTTTTATGTTTGCTCCGTGTGTTTGAGGAGCTTGAACTGAGTCTGTCGTTTGTTTTTGTACTTTTGGTTTTCTTTTGTGGATTGTCTTTTGTGTGGCCATCTGGGCCAACTCTGATCCCTAACGCACGGTGTGCTAGTGTGTTCTTGTTATTCCCTTCGTGCAGAACTGCCCGTTTGTTCCATATGTTCCCCGCTGACTGGTCCACTTCCAGTCTCCCCCAGTATTTCAATCCGGTAACATCGTTCCCCTTATCTCTCCCTATGGTCCATTGAGATCAAAGTCGTGCTTAAGTGTGGGGGGTGCTTTGTATCGGTTGGACTCTATATACGTGTGCTTAGAGCCTAGTCCGCTGTCCAAATCTCGAGATTTGAGGGCTCCAAGTACGGCTGTTTGATCATATTGGCATTGTGTTTTGATTGGTTAATTGAATGGTTTTCGGATTAATGCATGACAACTGGATTGTGACTAGGACAACCTATAATGATGACTGAGATGTGCAGTAGAGTTGTGTAGGGGTTCAGTTTTTCAACTATTTGCTTACCAACTGTGACTTGGATGGATCACTTTTTCTTGACAGTCGTTTATGAAATCTAGTTCAGGGGATCAGAATGAGAGATAGAGCATATAGGTAGCCATGTGAGATTTGAGCCTGCTTGTTTCTTTCTTGTGCGATAGTTCCCTCTTCCATGATGTGTGGCATTCATATTGTCATTAGCTAAGATGATGGAGGCATAGGATTAGCCCACGACCAAATTGACTGTCCTGGTGTGTCATACCCCCTAGTCAGCCCCTTTGAGCCGTGTGTTATCCTTTCTTTCAGTCTACATTGAAAAATCACCCTTTTGCATCTCTTAGAAGGTTCCACAGAGTGGTTTTTATATGTTCTCTGTTGTTTCTACTAAATATAATGTGAGAGTTGGAGGTAGTTCTTAAAAATATTGGGCATGTGTTTGAAAAATGTGAATAGGGAGTGGTTCTCTAAAGAAATGGAAAAAAAAGAGAAAAAAAAATGAATGAAAGCAAAAGAGAGCCACCACCAAAAATCTGAATAGTGCCCATTAAGTAGTGTTTCTTAGTAGTCTAGCTTGGAAATACCAACATTTATGTGACCTCCTTCGCTCTTGTGCTCTAAAGAATTTGAGTAATGCAGAATGGCATAAGGAAAGTAAGTTGTTTGATTGACTGTGAGTTTGCTGGGTTTGGAAATGTGGAACCTTGTGCTATGAATACTTCCACCACCTAAAAGGCCTTTTCCCCATGTCCTAGACCCTAGCCAGTCATTTGAACTTGTGTCTAAGACCTCTGGATTAGTTATTGATGACACCCATTTATGTGAACTCTAACATTTAGAGGCTGCCATGATGGTGAAGAGACGTTAGGGATTGAGAGAATAAGCATGCGCATTTTTCGCATCAAATTGTTCATGTGTTGATGTTTGAAAGCCAGTATGATTCACGTGTCCTATGCCTATATGATTTTTCCCCAATGTTGGTATGATTGAAATATGTGAGCTTACCTTGTGTCAGACTTGGTTTGCTTGGGGACAAGCAAACGGTTAAGTGTGGGGAAGTTTGATAAACCGTTAATTCCACATGTTTTTACCCCTATTCTTGAGCCGTTTGAGATGTTGATTTTCGTGTTCTAGGCCGATTTCACACTAGGTTGTTCTTGTTTGTGATATTTCAAGTCCTAGTATGTGAATGAAGGTTTGGGAGCGAGTGTGGGGTCGAGACGCTGAGGAAGCCACACGGGCACTCCTAAAACCCACACGGCCGTGTAAGAAACCCATGTGGCCATGTGGGATTTACCGAGGCTTCACACGGGCATATTGGAGATACCACACGGCCGTGTGTCCCTGGCCGTGTAGGTAGCCTGAAGTCCATTTATTCGAAATGCCACGTTTTGACACTCACACGGGCAGCTGGGCAAGCCACACGGCCGTGTGGCCTGCCCGTGTGAGTCGGGAATTCTGGGTTTAAACCCAATTTCGAGCCACAAGTGAGGGAATCGACTTTTTCAGAGCAAAAACAGAGCCCTAGAGAGAGAAAGTGCGAAGAACACATCCTAGAAGAGATCTTGGAGCTGGGTTTCATCAATTGAGCTTGGAGATCATCATAGGAGTGAAGATTATCATCCCATAGCAGATTCTTCCCATTGTTATGAGTATGACTGCTATGTATTCTGTTTTTCTCTCTCTCTCTCTCTATGGAGTAGACCCTTCTCTCACTTGGGTATGAAGAACCCTAGTTCCATGTGTTAGGGATCTCGATTGTAATGACTAGGGATTGCTATATTGTTTGGTTTTAATCGAATGATGCATGATTCATTGAATTTATTGAAGTCTAATCAGCTTTTCTTGATTTTCGCTACAACCTGAGATAGATAGAATCTGATTAGGTTGTTAGAGCTTCATCATTCGGTAGTAGTAGATTGGCTATACGAGAGTTAGTCAGTCTACTGCTTTGTACTGGAATCCAATTCCAGTATTGGAGTTCTGTGCTTATTGCTTCAGCTTTCTAACCCGGTGAAGACTAGTCGTCTGCCGGGTAGTTAGACTGAGAAGGCTTGGTCAGCTTAAGAGATTCCAAGCTACTGTCGGATCTTCCGAAGTTTAATCAATAGTAAATCAACCTAGTGTAATTACAACTGAGACCTAACTAGGGAGGTAGGGGGATTCATTCCCGAGTGACTCTTCCTTTGCTTCAGAAAACCGAACCATTTCCTGCTTTCTTACTGCTTTTAGTTAAAACCACAACCAAAAGACTTAGTTGGCTAGATAATAGATACTCACGAAGTAGGCAGTAGATCTAGACCCCGGGTTGATAATTAGACTTGCCACTTTACTGCATTCCCGGACTGCGATTACACTTGGTCGCAGTTTGGTGTTGTGTCGTAGCCTGTCAGTGTACCCATCCAGCGGCAATGCCTTCCTTGTCGCCCTCCTCTCATTCCTCGAGGGCTTCTTCTCTCCCTTCTTCGGGTTGGTATCTTCCTTCTCCTTCCTTTCTTCAGTGGCGACTTCCGAAACCACCTTCATACTCATCAATTAAAGTGCATTCACCCCGACATGGTCTTTGGGGTTCGCCACGGTTTGGGAAGGTAAGGCTCCCTTGGGTGTCTCGGTGATGATGCCAGCAAGGTTGTTGATTTGCACCTCCAAATTTTGGAGGTTTGTTTGATGGCTTTGGAGACCCGCCTCAACCGAGTTAAACTTGGTAGTCGCCACATGCATACATTGCTCTATCTTCTCAAAATTTTGGCTACTCGTACTCACAAAGGTGTTCACTAGGTCTTCAAGCTTGGATAACTTGTCGGGTTGTTGTTGTTGTTGTTGAAACCCTAGGCCACCTTGTGCTTGGTACGATTGTTGGAAGTTTGAGCATTGAACTTGAGGCCTTTGTTGAATGAAGTTCGGCCGAGGTTGAAAATTTCCTGTGGGGCCTTGGAAACCCGGCGGCCTTGGATTTGTCAGTGATGCCCAAGAAAAGTTTGGGTGGTTCCTCCATCTGGGGTTATAATTATTGCTATACGGGTTGTTCACCCTAGCATTTTCCACGAAGTTGACTTGTCCCTCCGAGTGGTTTCCTCCTTCATTGCTTGACACTCCGCCATCTCATGGCTAGTGCTTGAGCACCAGCCGCACAACATCACCGGCCTTTTTTCTTGCCTCTTATCTTCAAGCATAACCTCTATCAACTTATCCAACTTCGCCTCAAGCCGAGCACTCGCTCCCACACTTCTCGATCCCCTTTCATTGCTTCTTCTTCCACTTCTAGTCAACCCCCAATCGTATCCCCTGAGGGCCATGTCTTCAAGTATCTCGGTGATTTGCGGCGGAGCAATATTCATCAATTTCCCTTGATACAAGGAGTCAATGAGAATTTTATCTTCTTGCATTAGGCCTCCGTAGAAGGTTTCAATCCGGAACTGTTCTTCAAACCCGTGGTGAGGGCACTAAAGAAAATAATCGGAGTACTTCTCCCAAGCATCCCTTAAGGTCTCGTCCTCTTCTTGCTCGAAATGGGTAATCTTCTTTTTCCGCTTTGCCGTCTTCGAAGGCGAGCAGTAGCGAGCCATGAATTTGTTGAGGAGGTCGTCCCATGAGGTGATTGACCGAGGTGGGCGATTATTTAGCCACCTAAGTGCTTCCGCTCTGCCGTCTTCCGCTCTGCACGTGCTATCTTGGTGACTCCCTCTCAAGACCGTGGAATAGAGCATGGCTTTGTATCATAGTCACTAGAGCCGGCTTGATCTCGAAATTGTTTGCCGCCACTGGAGGATGTAGCATTGGCTATTGAATGTCCGTCGGCCTTGAGGCCATATAGTACCCCCATCGTCCTCGGGGCATCCTCATCCTCCCCCGCATTGTTCAATTGACGAGCTCGAGTGGCTCCATCTTGCCTTTGGTTCCCCGCCATTTCCACTACAACAACAGGTTCAACTTCAACTTCTTGACTCGCTCTAACCGTCACTCTAGAAAATGGCCAAGTGTAACCACTTCCTAAATCATAGTATAGCGGGTTTGGATCTTAATGTAAACCCGGTCCTAGATGTGATGACTACTCAGTGAATTCTTATTATTTAGCAGTGAAACTTTAGTGCAGGTCCAAACAAGCAAACAACCAAAGCAAGTGAAAAGGTTGTTTTCAAGTCGAGATAGGTCACCCGGATATGGTTCCCCCTATACTGCAGTTAAGCCGGATTGCAATTCACCAAGTTCAGTTTTAATGATAGTTATACTGCGGGAGGTTCTTAAACAGTCTGAAGTCTCGACTAAAGGTCTCTAGACCCTCTCAATCTGAGTCTCCAGCGGGCGACTAACCTCCACTGGAGTAAACAGATTGAGGCCCTAACGAACCAAACCTCCACTACCGAAGCAAATTCGGTACAGAATAGTGAATTGGCTCCTCGACTAAAGTCGCCAATTCACTACCTTCAATCAAGGGTGCTCTATCAACCTAGGCAGATATTCTCTTCCTAGGTTAAAGCAGAAACAACAGGAATTTGATCAGGATTCATTCCATTCAATGAATCAAACCTCAATTGAATATAATCAAATCATAGACATCTGTACTTGGGTTCATACAATCAAACCTAACATACAAATCTAGGGTTCTCCATACCCAGATGAATAAGGAAGTTACTCCATGGAGAGAGAAGCAAAAGCAAGCTAAGATGCAGAAATCATGCTGTGAAGGATGAGAATCTGCTCCTGGTCGTCAATCTCGTCAATCGGCACTTCTCTAAGTGTGAGCTTAGCTCCAATGGTAATGAAGATCAAGCTAGGGCACTTGGGAACTCTGGTTCGTCGCTCTCTCTCTCTCTCTCTAGGAATCGCTTTCTTTCTCTAAAACTCGGAACCCTTGATATTTAGCCTTCTTTTCCCTTAAAAAGCTGTCTGTCGTGATCCCGGCCTGAATACCCGGTCGGGTATTTTGGGTGGCGACCGGGTATAGTCAAAACGCACCGTCGGGTGACAGGGGAAAATCCCCGCTCATGGCCAAGAATCCCCTACGGGGATTTTAGCGTCACGACAGGGGCCCCTTCTGTTTCTCAGAGAAGCCCGAAACCAATTTTCCCCAGTCTGCTCCAAATAATACCCGGTCGGGTATTTTGCAGTTCCGGATCCCCTATCATTGATTCTTCGTTTCTCCCTCGTTCGGACTCCAAATCAGGTGCCGTTTGATTCCAAACACTCATAGTCTCATCCTATTTCTTTTCATGACAAGATTACATGATTATATGGTCATAAACTGAGGTATAAATTTATTCTTCTTCAAGTCGTACCCGAGTTTCTTCCCTCGAGTCGCCAACTGATCTCCAATTGACTTGAAACTTGCGCCTACGCTTCAATTTATGTGCTAGGACTTGAAATGTGACAAAGGAACACAACCTAGCATAAAATAGTCCAAAGAAGCAATAATGCAAGCGTAAACAATCAAGAAACAAAGGGGAAAACATGTGAAAATATCGAGTCATCAAATCCCCCCACACTTAACCATTTGCTTGTCCCCAAGCAAACCTAACTCAAACCAATGCAAATCTCCAGACCTCTATAGAAACAAACAACCCCGATCATCGGTAGAAGATTTTTTAGATCATATAGTAGCTTACGAGGTCAACTGGTCTTCTAAGACGTTCCCTATCTCTCTCAATGCAAGTACTAAACTCAAGCCAGGATCATGAGAAGAAGTAGAAGTAAGACAACCCGTTCATGGATAAAGGGACTCATATCATTCACAGCCAAGGACTCGTTGTACCGGGGTGCTCTTTCACTTCATTTCACCGTTGGAACCCTTTTTCGCTTTCATTTTACTTTATTTTTCTTTTCCCATTCACTTAGTGAGGGTTCCAACTGCAGTCTTTTGCAAGGTCGACCCTTATTAGTCGAGCAAGAGCAATTTCTGTACATCTGGCGCTCGCCAGAGTACTTCTTTTAACTCCTTTTCCTCAACTCGTGTGGAGGGTCAATGAAATTAAGGGGGGTCGGAAGCTCTATCCGTGTAGAGACAGCTTAGCTTCACCTTGTAGGGGTACCCCCTTAAGGATCACTAAAATCTCCTCCAATATCTGATTTTGTGCAATGAGCGGTGCCACACACATTGGGCTTTCCCCATGTTTAAGATTTCGATGATTTCGACATGCAGGACCAACTGCTTTTCATTTTCCACAAGAGCACCATGTTCGATACACGAGTCCATAACACAATCCAAATAGAGTAACCATTACCACATGAATTCAACGGTCTTACTCCACTAATTCACAAAATCAACTTGCACAGCAGAGAGCTAGATAGGAAAAATCTTATACTTCAACATCCTCCATAGTACTACACTACCTCCCTAGGTTGCACATTACTATAGAGAGTGTCAATTCAAAGCATACTGAGCAGGCAATTTGCATGGAAACACGTACTTGGAGCCCTCGAATTTAAAAATTTGGATAGTGGATGACTCGCTACGACACAACACCTAACAATGGCCAAGTGTAACCAATGGAAGGGACTGCAGTATAGTGGCTCAAGTAATAAATATCGAATCCACGGGTCTCTAGAGTTACTATTACTCAGCTTCAGTTTATTATCTAGCAAACAAAATTAAGATGAAAGAACTAAAACTACTCTAGCAAACTACAGTTAAAGTTAATCTAATTACAGGTTGGGAACTCACTTAGGTATGATTCCCCCTAGCCACTAGCCAGTCTAACGATTGATGATTTCTAACTTGTTTCACTTTCATTCACAATGCGAAGAATCCTTGACTAGACCTTGAGTCTCGACTAAAGGAACAAGGCCCTCTTGAGTCAATTGCCTAGAGGGACGTATCCTTCTCTAGAAAAACTGATCAAGGCGTTCTGAACTAGACTCCCTCTATCGAAAGAGGTTCTCAATCGATACAAAGCAGTGAATCAACCCTCGACTAAAGTAATTGATCCACTACTATCAATCTATGGTGCTCTATTGACCT
Source organism: Linum tenue (assembly GCA_946122785.1). Taxonomy (NCBI): domain Eukaryota; kingdom Viridiplantae; phylum Streptophyta; class Magnoliopsida; order Malpighiales; family Linaceae; genus Linum; species Linum tenue. Next base: position 18,199,159 of record CAMGYJ010000003.1, on the reverse strand, counting down.
AATCAGGTATTCCCTCTCATAGGATCAAAGCAGAATCAATAATCTCGACTAAAGCAGAATTGAATCATGAAAACATGCATAGAATGAATATGAACTCAAGGTTATCAAGTCAGAGTACTCATACAATCATCCAATCAAACAAACATAGCTAGGGTTCGTCAAAACCTAAGTGAAGGGAAGTTACTCCATAGAGAAGAAAGAGACTGCAGTAAGAATCTTCAGATGATCAGTCTTCAAGTCCGGGCTTGTTCCTCGAGCTTCCAAGGCAAATAAATCCTCCAATTCCACTCCAAGAATGCCCTCAAATCGCCCTCTCTCTCTTTGGTTCGTCCCTTGGGTGTTTGGGATCCAAAACCCAGCACTCCTCCTCCTTTGGTTCGAATTTGGGCTAAAAAACCCGATTCTGGGCAAAACACGGTCGAGGGCACGGCCGTGCTTTGGTTTTGCCCGCCCGTGCTTTGCCCCGTGTTAAACACACGCCCGCGCGCGTCGGGCAAAACACGGTCGTGCCTAAATATGGGCACGGCCATGTTTTGATTTAGGTGCGCCCGTGTTTTTACTGCCGAACCTGTTCCCCTATATTCAATGCTTCGTTTCTCCCTCGTCCAAACTCCGAATCAGTCGCCGTTTGATCCCAGACGCTCGTAGTCTCGTCCTCTTTCTTTTAATGACAAGCTTGCATGATTTTTTGTCCATAAAGTGAGGTAGAAATCCATTCTTCTTCAGGTCATGCCCAAGTTTCTTCTCCCGAATCGCCAATTGATCTCTGATTGACTTGAAACTTGCGCCTATGCTTCACTTTATGTGCTAGGACCTGAAATGTGACAAAAGAACACAACCTAGCGTAAAATAGGCCAAAGACGTGATGATTAAAGCTCAAACGATCAAGAAACAAAGGGGAAAACATGTGCAAATATCGAGTCATCAAATCCCCCACACTTAACCGTTTGCTTGTCCCCAAGCAAACCTGACTCAAACCAATGCAACTCTCCAGACCTCTATATCAACATACAACCTTGATCGTCGGTAGAGGATTTCCTAGATCATATAGCAGCTTACGAGGTCAATTGGTCTTCTAAGATGTTCCCTATCTCTCTCAATGCGAGTACTAGACTCAAGCCAGGATCATGAGAAGAAGTAGAAGTAAGACAGTCAGTTCATGGATAAAGGGACTCACACCATTCACAACCAAGGACTTGTTGTACCGGGGTTCTCTTTCACTTCATTTCACCGTTGGAACCCTTTTTCGCTTTCATTTTACTTTATTTTTCTTTTCCCATTCACTTGGCGGGGGTTCCAACTGCAGTCTTTTGCAAGGTCGACCCTTATTAGTCGAGCAAGAGCAATTTATGTACATCTGGCGCTCGCCAGAGTACTTCTTTTAACTCCTTTTCCTCAACTCGTGTGGAGGGTCAATCAAATTAAGGGGGGTCGGAAGCTCTATCCGTGCCCTTAAAAACACATCCTCAAGTAGGCAAACCGTTCAACGGGTGGAAGTTTTATTTGCACTAGAGACACCTTAGCTTCACCTTGTAGGAGTACCCCACTAAGGATCACTAAAATCTCTTCCAAAACCCGATTTGGTGCAATGAACGGTGCCGCACATGTTGGGCTTACCCCATGTTTAAGATTTTATGATTTTGACATGGAGGACCAACTGCTTTTCATTTTTCACATGAGCACCCTGTTCGATACACGAGTCCATAACACAATCCAAACATAGTCACCATTACCACATGAATTCAACGGTCTTAGCTCCACTAATTCACAAAATCAACTGGCACATCAGAGAGCTAGATAGGAAAAATCTTATACTTCAATATCCTCCATAGTGCTACACTACCTCCCTAGGTTGCACATTACTATAGAGACTGTCAATTCAAAGCATACTGAGCATGCAATTTGCAAGGAAACACGTACTTGGAGCCCTCAAATTTAAAATTTTGGACAGTGGACTAGGCTCCAAGCACACAAACAGCCAAACATTCACCCGCATACATAATCGAACATCCCCCCACACTTAAGCACGACATTGTCCTCAATGGAGGAAAGATAAGGAGGGTAGAACGAAGTTACCAGATCCAGGGTGAATGATGGTGGACGGGGCAGGCGGTGTATTCCAGGAGGAGAGAGTGGTCAGACCAAAAACACCACACAAAATCTCACAAAGTTTGAGTTATTGACTCTAAAATCAAATAACAAAACTGAATCAACCAAGGAGAAAAAGAGAAAGAAATGCAAACCGACTGGTTGGGTTGCCTCCCAACAAGCGCTTCTTTCACGTCGTGAGCCGGACGATGGCTCCTAAGTTTTGGTCCACCCCAAAACCTCCTTGAAGTTGAGGTTCTCGTTAATGAGGTGGAGTCTCAAGTCACGAGCATGTGGTATGACAGGTGATGGAAGCTCGTGCACTTGATGCGGATGAAGTCTCCACCCTCGAGACCTCTTCTTTTCTTCTCTCGTCTCATTGCCCCAAACCAGATATGACAGCATTGATTGACCACCATCGCGTCCATCAAGAGGGACCGATGTCGACGTGACCTTGGTATGGCAAAGAGACACTGCAAATGGATCCTTGCTAAGTAGATCCTCGAAGTTTGGTGGAGATATCAAATTTAACTCATGGCCGGTGCAAGCCTCTTCCACCTCAACTTCGTCCTCAGCTTGGACGCCAATTGCTTTTGCAACCTCCCTTCCTTCTTCATGTGGTATCACCCCTGGGAAATGATCAAGAACTCCTCCTGCTTCACTTTCGTCATCCTCCACAACTTCTTTCTGCACCCTTTCTTGCTCTTCTTCTTCTAGCACGGATTGGAGAGCAAGTTGCCAAGCAATTTCTTTCATGAGATCTTCTTGCATCTCCTCACTCATGCCCGCCTCTTCAAAGCTCAGTTTGTGACGTGGGAAGGTGTGGTCGGCTATGATTGGACATTCCAGATCATTATCATCACGGGAGCTCTCTGTGACATCTTTAGTGTGCTCCACAATGTCCTTGTAGCCTTCTTCTTCTTCCTTCTCCTCTTCTAGTATGGTAGCAGAAGGGTGATCTGGAGCAGGTTGTGCCCAAGATCGCTCAAGATCATCGACGCTCTTCTTCGGGCTCAGGAGGATCTCCTCTGTTTCACGATAGGCCTGGACACAATGATCCATCCTGGAGCATGTTCTATCAGAGTCTCGAGCAAACTGCTCCATGAGAAGTCTCAATTCATAGTTTGGATATGGCTGTGGAGTGTAGCATGGCTCTGCAGAATGGCCCATGAAGGCCGCCATGGGTAACTTCAGCTCCAATGGCCCCTCTGGTTGTGGGAAAAATTCTTCTTGGTAATGAGGTTGTTCTTGATATGCCCAGGGGTCCGATTGTTCTCCGTAGTAAGGGGGTTGGTACTCGAACCCGAATCCATAGTCTTCTCCTCCTTGATTGCTCCAAGGAGTCTCGGGGTAATACCACTCGGGTGGTGGTGGATACCCCCAATTATGGGAGAAGCCATGAGGATCCATGATTCAGATCTGCACCAACAAAAACAAAAACAACCAAGTGAAAAGCAAGGGTGGAAAAGAAAAGAAAAACGCTAAAGTAACAAACTTCTGCCTTTCCTAATACTCTAGAAAGTCACCGGCAACGGCGCCAAAAACTTGACTCGCTACGACACAACACCTAACAATGGCCAAGTGTAACCAATGGAAGGGACTGCAGTATAGTGGCTCAAGTAATAAATATCGAATCCACGGGTCTCTAGAGTTACTATTACTCAGCTTCAGTTTATTATCTAGCAAACCAGATTAAGATGAAATAACTAAAACTACTCTAGCAAACTACAGTTAAAGTTAATCTAATTACAGGTTGGGAACTCACTTAGGTATGATTCCCCCTAGCCACTAGCCAGTCTAACGATTGATGATTTCTAACTTGTTTCACTTTCATTCACAATGCGGAGAATCCTTGACTAGACCTTGAGTCTCGACTAAAGGAACAAGGCCCACTTGAGTCAATTGCCTAGAGGGACGTATCCTTCTCTAGAACAACTGATCAAGGCGTTCTGAACTATACTCCCTCTATCGAAAGAGGTTCTCAATCGATACAAAGAAGTGAATCAACCCTCGACTAAAGCAATCGATCCACTACTATCAATCTATGGTGCTCTATTGACCTAATCAGGTATTCCCTCTCACAGGATCAAAGCAGAATCAATAATCTCGACTAAAGCAGAATTGAATCATGAAAACATGCATAGATTGAATATGAACTCAAGGTTATCAAGTCAGAGTACTCATACAATCATCCAATCAAACAAACATAGCTAGGGTTCCTCAAAACCTAAGTGAAGGGAAGTTACTCCATAGAGAAGAGAGAGACTGTAGTAAGAATCTTCAGATGATCAGTCTTCAAGTCCGGGCTTGTTCCTCGAGCTTCCAAGGCAAAGAAATCCTCCAATTCCACTCCAAGAATGCCCTCAAATCGCCCTCTCTCTCTTTGGTTCGTCCCTTGGGTGTTTGGGATCCAAAACCCAGCTCTCCTCCTCCTTTGGCTCGAATTTGGGCTAAAAACCCCGATTCTGGGCAAAACACGGTCGAGGGCACGGCCGTGCTTTGGTTTTGCCCGCCCGTGCTTTGCCCCGTGTTAAAAACACGCCCGCGCTCATCGGCCAAAACACGGTCGTGCCTAAATATGGGCACGGCCGTGTTTTGATTTAGGCGCGCCCGTGTTTTTACTGCCGAACCTGTTGTCCTATATTCAATGCTTCGTTTCTCCCTCGTCCGAACTCCGAATCAGTCGCCGTTTGATCCCAGACGCTCGTAGTCTCGTCCTATTTCTTTTAATGACAAGCTTTTATGATTCTTTGTCCATAAAGTGAGGTACAAATCCATTCTTCTTCAGGTCATGCCCAAGTTTCTTCTCCCGAATCGCCAATTGATCTCTGATTGACTTGAAACTGGCGCCTATGCTTCACTTTATGTGCTAGGACCTGAAATGTGACAAAGGAACACAACCTAGCGTAAAGTAGGCCAAAGACGCGATAATTAAAGTTCAAACAATCAAGAAACAAAGGTGAAAACATGTGCAAATATCGAGTCATCAGTGGACTAGGCTCCAAGCACACAAACAAATATAATGCAGTCAAAAGAAAAACCTCCCCCCCCTCCATACTTAAGTTCGACATTGCCCTCAATGAAGAAGAGGGAAGGATAAGGGGAACGATGTTACCGGTGTGCACAGACTGCATAAGACTGGAAGCGGACCAGTCTGAGTGAAGCGGACTGGAGAAAGGACCAGTCGGGGACACAAGCACATCTAAAGGGAACAAAAGAACTCAAACACAATACGTTAGGTCCAATGGTCAGCCCAATATTACATCATCCAAAACAAATGAAAACAAACCAAACCGAACCAGTTTGCAATCCGACCCAAAACAAAAGAAATAAATGAAAACCTTGGTGGGGTTGCCTCCCCACAAGCGCTTATTTACTGTCTTTTAGTTGGAAGCTCATGGTGGATAATCAGCGTAGTGCAGGATCAGGTGCCTCAAAGAGCGGATCCACATCGCTCTTGCGGTACAGCTTCAGGTGGTGGCCATGCACCCGCTGGGTGCAACCACCAGCATAGGTCAGCTCGACCTAGCCATTCGGCAAGATGCAGGCGAGTGAGTACTCGGATGGCCAGAGTGGTCGTGATGCAGGAGGTGGGACCAGCTCATAGTGGTCTCCACCTTTCTTCCGAGTAGTTTTAGCCACTTGCTGCTTCGGCCGCCACTCCTCTTTGATCTTTTTGTTTGGCAGTGAGGTTGACGCCTGACGGGAGTGGCGGCGAAGGTTTGAGAGGGGGATCCTGCAAAATGAGAGGCACAGAGGGATACACGACAGGCTCGTGTTCCTGATGAGAAATAGCATGCATTGGTGTGACTGCATGCATATCACAATGATCTAATTCAGACACAGAAAAAGTAGCATGTTCATTCCCAACACGCAGGATAAGTTTACCATCATGCACATCAATAAGTGCCTTGGCGGTGGCAAGAAATGTTCTACCTATAATCATAGATAGGCACATCCACATCCTCATTTATATCCAGAATAACAAAATCAACAGGATATGTGAATGCACCTACATTAACAAGCAGATCCTCTATGATACCCCTAGGATGCACAATGGAATGGTCAGCTAGCTGAATGCTCATCCTAGTAGGGCTAAGTTCACCTAGGTCTAGCTTTTTAAACAACTTGTATGGCATGACATTTATGCTAGCGCCTAGGTCCGCCAAGGAATTCCCTACATGCATGCTGCCAATAGTAAGAGGGATAGTAAAACTCCATGGGTCCTTGCGCTTTTCGGGCAGCTTGTTCTGCAGGATAGCAGAACACTCCTCGCTCAGCAGCACTGTCGAGAGATCCCCAAGTTGCTTCTTGTTGGTGTGGAGATCTTTCATGAACTTAGCGTACTTGGGCATCTTTGACAGTGCCTCCACGAACGGCATGCTGATGTTGAGCTGCTTAAACATTGCGATGAATTTGGCAAACTCAGTCTCCAGCTTTTCTTTATGTAGGCGAGTGGGGAAGGTAAGTTGGGGTACATGGTCCTTAACCACTGGTTGTGGCTTGGGAGCACGAGCTTCCTTCTCCGCCCGCACTTCTGCATCTTCGGCTGGAAGTGCTGAAGCAGGTAGCGGTTCCTCCTGCCTGGCCGGGGCAGGTACAGCCGATATGATCTTAGCACTCCTGGGAAAAATGGCATCCAACTACTGGTGAGGCTCGCGAGGATTAGGGATGGTGGTGGCAGGCAGAGTCCCCGGTGCCCTGGTAGTATTCTGGCGGGCTATTCCTCCAATCTGATGCTGGAGGCTATGCTTTGGTCTATCCTGGCGAAATTGGCCTGGCTGGTAGTCATGAATGCCACTATAATGTTTTTTAGCTCTGTCATCTGATTATCTGGAGCTGGAGATGTTGTTGGCTCAGCATAATGACGCTGAGGCTGCTGGAACGGCTGCCCCTGCCGAGGATGGTAAGGCTGCTGCTGTGGGGGTGGCCCCTGTCTGGCCTGGAAGGGCTGCCTCTGCTGAAAAACCACCTGCTGGTGTTGGGAAACCAGGTGGTTTAGTGGTGTTGCTACTCCAAGCGAAGTTGGGATGCTGGCGCCACCCCTCATTGTAAATATTGCTGTATGGGTCAAGGCGCCGAGCATTGGCGATGAAGTCCAACTGCACTTGGGGGGTAGAGGACTCCCGCATAGCCTGGCAGTCTTCCACCAGATGATTTGAGCTCTCACACCACTGACATTGAGCTACTGGAGATGTAGCCAAACCTCGGCCAGGAATAAGACTGTTGGGCTGCTTCAATGTCTTCACTAACTCAGCCACCTGCTGCTCGAGCCCCAACCTGGCCTCCATGGCGTGCACACCACGATCCCGAGAATTCCTACCTCTGCTGCTCTGCCCCCAAGAATGATATCTGGAAGTGAAACATCCCACCTCTTTGAACTTGGAAAAAGACCTTTCTACCCCGGGGTATAGTTAAAAAAATCTCAAATAACACAAGTTTAAATAAATACCAACCCAAATATCTAAATATCTCAAATTGAAGCCCTAAACACGTGGGTAAAACTCAAATGTCCAAAAGAAACAAATCTCCAGTCTTTAACTCTTAACCATAAAGTCTTAATAACTGGAAAAAGTTCTTCGAAGCTTACTCTGACGCCTGGCTCGACATCTCTCAGCGACGATGGCGTTGAGCTCCTCTAGCTTGCTGATCACGGACCGGCTGGTTAGGATTTCCTCCTCTACGATCTGGTGAGTGAGTTGGGCTCAGTCTACGCCCTTACGATTAAAACTATAGTACTTTAGTATTCTTCTCTAAACACTTAACTTCTACTAGTGGGAGTTGTTTTGTACTTCCACTCTTAACACTTATAACTCAAAAATTCTCCGGGAGTTAAAGCTCCCTTCTTAAAGCTCAAAACTTGACTTAAGTCTTTTGACTGACACTGGGATCCCTCACTAGCTAGTCTGGTTGCCAACTCATACGTATGAGAAGCCACCTAGGCTTTCCTTAAACTTAAACTTAGTTAGGGAAGTCGTAACGATTCATCCCCCTAACATCTTAAACTTATCGTGGTGGCTCTTCACCATGATTCTCAACGGCATAACTGCTGCCCATCTTAAAATCTCAAGAGCATAAGTGCTGCTCTATCTCAAACTGTCTCAAAAGCAACGGACTGGCGCTAGTGACTAAAAAAAACACTTAAAACGACTTCACCTTCTTGAAGGCGAGTTACTTCTGAAAAAGGACTTGCTTCTTAACTTCACAATAACTTATAAACTTAAAGCTTAAATATAAATAAAACTCATGCACATTCACATCAAGCATAGCTCAAACAGAATCACATATCATCAACCATAAGCACAAACAAACAACGTCATTCACTTCATCAAAATACTCAAAAATTGTAACTCTTGAAAGAACATGTAAGGCGTAGAATTTACCCCCTTTACACTCACCTTATAAAGCTGACTCCTCGATTCCTTACTCGAAGAAATCCCCCCTAGCCGAATTATCTCGGTGAACCTATTAATAAGAAAGTCACCACTTTAGTCGACCTTTCTCGATTTAGAATTCCCTTTTGAGTCACTAGAATATCCTCTCCTCAACATCCAGCCCTCGAGGCTCGCTCCCAAAGTCTCCTAACCCACTTTAAAAGTTTTCTAAAAACCAATCCCTTCAAAGCCGACCATTTTTCTAATTATTTTAGTCTTGGACGAATTTTCCACCTACTTTGAACCTTCTCAAAAATTCTGATAATTATTTTCCTACAACAATCATGAATCCTTATACCTTGGAAAATTATCAAACCCTTATAAACTCTGCGGAATTACTTTTATTTAATTAAAACGAATGTTCGAACAATTTCTAAAATTATAAATACATATTCAAAAATTCCCAAATTAATTTACAGTCATCTCTTAGACCTACCTCAATTTATAAAATTTTGAAACGCAATAAAAAACCCTTTCAGGGACTCGAAACAATTTAAACCATCCCAAAACCAATTTTCTGAAAATTCCCAGCAGCTTTAGTGACCACCCAAACCCTGTCACTAAAGGCCTGTCGCCTGTTGCTAAAACCACAGAATTGCACACTCAAGAAAAACACCAAATCGATCGATCTAACTCAAAGGGATCGAGTTCCCTTACCTCTAGAACGCGCCTAGGCCTATGTTTGACGTCCCGGAACGTTGATCTCCTTGCTGCTCGAACCTTCAACGTCACCGCTAATAAAATCGAGCTTCGAATTAGCCTAACGATAAATCGCGTTTAGAAATCGCAAAAAGGGGGTTTGTGGTCCTTACCTAGAACGCGAAAGGGATGTGATCGGGATCGGGATCGGAATTGCTCGGCGACGGAGTGGGGACTTCTCGCAGCTGCTTGGGATTTTCTCGCGCTGGGGTTGGTTTTTGCTGGGGGAAAAAATACTGGAGAGGCGGTTGGGTTTCTTGGCTTGGGGTTTGGGAAAAGAAGAATGGAAGGCGGCGGTTACTGCTTTGGGGAAATGGGGAGAAGGAAATTGAGGGGTCGGGTTGCTGTGGGGGAAAGTCGAGAGAGGGTCGGGGGGTTTAAATCTTGCTGGCGGTTATAACTTTTTTTTTTTTGTTCGGCTGTGGGGAAAAGAGAGGCTAGGGAATGGAATAGGCGGCTGGGGAAAGTGGCCGCCCATTATGCTCTTTTTTCCTTTTTTTTTAAATAGTAATAATAATAATAATGATTTTATTATTATTATTGCTACTACTAATCCGCGATTGCAACTTTTAGTACCCAACCGATCACGTATTATGGTCGAACCATCACCCAAAATTCGGGGTGTTACATTTCCTCCACCCTTATAAAAAAATTTCTTCCCCGAAATTTGAACGGTAGAGCAATCACTAGAACGATTTAACGGTGGATTTGAAGGAGTAGTGCTAGTTGGGATATAACATCTCCCTCTCCCTTAAGAAATTTCGACCTCGAAATTGTAGGTTAAACTGGGTTGGTAGCAATCGTGATCCCAGCCTGAACCACCATGTCTTATTATTGATAAATCGAGAAATGAGAACTAAAAAGAGTACTAAAAGTGAGAGTACACATAAGTTCACCCACTAACGATCTAAACACCATTGAAACAACTCTGGGTACTTTTCTCTCATGCTACTCTCTGTCTCCCAAGTCGCAGCCTCGCTGCCCTGGTTTCTCCATATCACCTTTACCATGGCAATCTTCTTCCTCCTCAACTCCTTATCCTGCCTATCCACAATCTGGATTGGAACCTCCTCATAGGTCAAGTCATCTTCCAACTGAATGTCCTCATGTCTGATCATATGCTCTGGATTGGATCGATACGCTCTCAGCATGCTGACATGAAAAACGTCGTGAAAAACGTCATATGCTCTGGATTGGAACCTCCTCATAGGTCAAGTCATCTTCCAACACCTCATATGGACCGATATACCTCGGACTAAGCTTTCCCTTCTTACCAAATCTCAACACTCCCTTCCAAGGAGACACCCTTAGGAATACCATATCACCCAATTCATAACTTCGCGGGTTCCCTGGCCTCTTCGCATTACTCTTCTGCCGGTCCTGAGCTGCTTTTAAGTTCCGGCGAATCACCTCCACCTTCTCCACTGCCTTCTGTATCATCTCCGGACCCTCTACATGTCGCATGCCCTCTGCATCCCAGTACAATGGCGTACGACACTTCCTTCCATACAATACCTCATATGGGGCTGCTTGTATCGAGCTGTGATACTGGTTGTTGTAAGCAAACTCCATTAAAGGTAAATGCTCGTCCCAAGCTCCTTCCATGGTCAAGACGCACGCCCTCAACAGGTCCTCTAGTGTCTAAATCGTCCTCTCTGACTGTCCATCTGTCTGGGGGTGATAGGCGGTAGAGAAGTGAACTTTAGTGCCCATTGCCCTTTGAAGACTCACCCAGAATCGTGCAGTGAAGCTAGGGTCGCGATCAGACACGATACTAAGTGGAACTCCATGCAATCTCACTATCTCCCTCACATACAGCCTGGCCAGCTCCTCCAGCCCTGGCTTGAACCTGATGGGTATAAAATGAGCCACCTTCGAGAAGCGATCCACAATCACCCATACTCCATCATTTCCCCTTGGGGTCCTCGGTAAACCATACACAAAATCCATGGTGATCTTCTCCCAAGTCCACTGCGGGATCTCCAACGGCAGGTGTTCAATGACGGGAGCTTGATGTTCAGCCTTGATCATTTGGCACTCCAAGCATTGGTAGACATGGGTAGCTACCTCCTTCTTCAATCCTGGCCACCAGAAATGCTCCTTGAGGGTACGATACATCTTAGTAGCCCCAGGGTGCATTGCATAGGGTGCAGAGTGAGCTTCATCCAGGATATCCTTCCTTAGCTTGTCAATATCTGGGACACACAGCCTTCCTTGATACATTAGTACCCCATATATCAGTTCAAATTTGGTGTCCTTCCCTTCTAACACTTGCTTCTTGTACTTCTCTAATTCCAAATCTTCACTCTGCTTCTCCTTGATTCGTTCCTGCAGCATAGGACGAATTTTCAAAGTTGCTAGCAACTTTGTTACCTCTTCTAGCTCCAATTCCACGTTCATGGCCCTCAAGAGACCAACTCCGGTAAAGGGCTCTCCCTCTTCCTGCTCAAGGCGTCAGCCACCACATTTGCCTTTCCTGGATGGTACCTAATGGTGCAGTCATAATCGCTCAACAGCTCCATCCACCTTCTCTGCCTCATGTTCAACTTCTTCTGATCAGTCAGGTGTTGGAGGCTCTTGTGATCCGTGAAGATGGTGAACATCTCGCCGTAGAGATAGTGTCTCCATAACTTCAAGGCAAAGACCACTGCTGCCAACTCCAGGTCATGGGTGGGGTAATTCACCTCATGGGGCCGTAGCTGCCTCGAGGCATAGGCGATCACCTTCTTATCCTGCATCAGCACACAACCCAAGCCTTGGTATGAAGCATCGCTATAGATGGAATACTCCCCACCGCTGGTCGGTAGTGCTAGCACTGGTGCAGAGGTCAGCTTCTCCTTCAGCAACTCAAACGCCGTTTGACACTTCTTGTCCCAAACAAATGCTTTCTCCTTTTGCAATAGCTGTGTCACAGGTCGTGCAATGCTGGAGAACCCTTCCACAAACCTCCGGTAGTACCCAGCTAAACCCAGAAAACTCCGCACTTCGGAAACATTCTTTGGTGGAGCCCAGTTTGTTACAGCTTCAATCTTCTTGGGATCCACCTCAACTCCACGCCCAGAAATCATGTGACCCAAGAGCAAGACCTCCTCCAACCAAAATTCACACTTCGAGAACTTGGGGTATAGCTTCTCCTCTTTCAATTTCTGCAAAACCACTCTAAGGTGTTCTTCGTGCTCCTCCTTACTTCTCGAGTAGACGAGTATGTCATCTATGAAGACGATGACAAACTTGTCCAAATACTCATGAAGAACCCGGTTCATTAGTGCCATAAAAGCTGGTGGTGCATTGGTCAGTCCGCACGGCATGACCAAGAACTCGTAGTGGCCATACCTAGTGCGGAAAGCTGTCTTGGGTACTGAACCATCTGCCACCCTCAACTGATGATACCCTGACCGTAGATCGATCTTCGAGAACACCCTTGCTCCTTGTAGTTGGTCGAAGAGATCATCTATCCTTGGTAAAGGATACCGGTTCTTGATGGTAGCCTTGTTCAGCCTCCTATAGTCAATGCACAGTCTCATGCTGCCATCCTTCTTCTTCACAAATAACACTGGTGCTCCCCACGGTGATACACTAGGGCGTATGAACCCCTTCTCCAACAGCTCCTGCAACTGCTCCTTCAACTCTTTTAACTCCACTGGTGCCATACGGTAAGGAGGAATAGATATCGGTGCCGTGCCAGGAATCACTTCAATATCAAACTCTACCTCTCGCTGCGGCGGTAGCCCCGGAAGATCTTCCGGAAATACCTCAGGGTATTCCCTGACGACAGGTACATCTTCTATCTTCTTCTCTTGCACCTCCTTAACATGAGCTAAATATGCTTCACATCCTTCTTGAATTAATGAGAATGCCTTAACCGCGGAGATTAAGCACCCAGGGATAAGCTTCTTAGTCCCTTTGAACAAAGCAGTGCCCTTTCCTTCCACCTCCAGGCTAACCTCCTTCTTGTAGCAGTCCACCTTTGCTCTATTCTTTGACAGCCAATCCATACCCAAGATGACATCAAACTCGTCGAAGGGTAGTAGAATTAGGTTCGCCTCGAATTCGTGTCCCGCCACAGTGATAGCACAATCCCAAATGACTGAGTCTACTATAAAGGTATCCCCCGCTGGGGTCCTGACCCCTAAATTCTGCCCCAACCTCACAAATGGAATCCCTAAGGTTCTAGCAAGCTTGGTAGAAATGAAAGAGTGTGTGGAACCGGAATCACATAACACAAAAGCGGGCTGGTGGTAAAGTGAGATCATACCAGTCACCACCTCAGGTGCAACGTCAGCTTCTTCTCTCCTCATGGCAAACAGTCTTGGTTGCCCAGATGCTTGAGATCCTTGCCCTCGATCCCGCCCATTGCGGTTGAACCGCCCTGCATTTCCTCCCTGCTGGTGATTAGACTGGTTTGGCTGGTTGCCAAACTGCTGTCCGGTCTGAGTTCTTCCTCCTCCGCCCCAGACTGATTGCTTGGACTGGGCTCTCCCTTGTCCTCCCTTCCTAGGGCAATCTCTAGTGGCCTGGCTCATTGCAGTGATAACAGATGCCTCCCAGATGCACCTTACACTCTCCCGGGTGGATCCTCCCACACTGGTTGCATGGGTCCCGAGGAATGTAGGTTGGCCCTGATCTGGTTGAGTCGGCCTGACTCTGGGTGGCTCCATAGTAGTTCTGGGATGGTCTCCTTCTCTGCTGACTCGGCTATCCTGGCCCCTCAGACAGGCTAGCAGCCTTCCTCTTGTTCCCTTCTCGTTGTATCCCCTCCTCATACAGAGCTGTATCCGCCCTCTCTAATCGAAGAGCCGCCTAATAGATCTCTTCTCTGTTGTTCCAATTCAGTATACTCAGCTGGCGGCGAAAAGCAGGCTTCAGGGTCTCTAGGTAATGGATGTGTTGAGCTGCTACATCCTGAAATTGAGGCCCTCCATAAGTACGTAGCTTGTCCAACCTGGCCGTGTACTCAGTCACGCTTTCCCTGCCTTCATTGCCCCACTTCTGCCTGATCAGCAAAAATTCCCTCTGCTTCTCGATCCGGTAAGCCTCCGGTATGAAATGGTCTTTGAACAACTGCACGGACTCTGGCCAAGTGATGGCCGGTGGGTACTCTCGACTGGCTCGCTGGGTAGTCCACCAGTTGTATGCAGCGTCCTGCAGCAAGGACACTGTCAGTAGCACTCTGTCCTCATCATCAGCTCTCATCTCGGCCAGTGTACGAGTGACCTTAGCTAGCCACTACTCTACTTCCATGGGGTCTGTTGAACGTCCCCCCTCAAAATCTTCCACCTTTCTCTTCCGGAACCCTACACAGTCTGGTGGACGCCTTTCTAGTACTGGCCCCAGCGGTGTGGGTTGCGGGCCAACAGTTGCACTGTAGACGCACAGGGTTTCGTTAGATCTCAGTTATTTCTTCCTTGATATGGTTTAGAGTAGACTGGAGATTCTAAATTCTTAAAAGAAATCTTGACTGGTTTGGCCAAACCTTGACTTGAAATCTTTAAAACAAAACCTTTAAAAATTGAGACCGACATACCAATATTTTTTGGGAACCAAGAAATAGAGGACGACCGGCTCTGATACCAAAATGAAACATCCCACCTCTTTGAACTTGGAAAAAGACCTTTCTACCCCGGGGTATAGTTAAAAAAAATCTCAAATAACACAAGTTTAAATAAAATACCAACCCAAATATCTAAATATCTCAAATTGAAGCCCTAAACACGTGGGCAAAACTCAAATGTCCAAAAGAAACAAATCTCCAGTCTTTAACTCTTAACCATAAAGTCTTAATAACTGGAAAAAGTTCTTCGAAGCTTACTCTGACGCCTGGCTCGACATCTCTCAGCGACGATGGTGTTGAGCTCCTCTAGCTTGCTGATCACGGACCGGTTGGTTAGGATTTCCTCCTCTACGATCTGGTGAGTGAGTTGGGCTCAGTCTACGCCCTTACGATTAAAACTATAGTACTTTAGTATTCTTCTCTAAACACTTAACTTCTACTAGTGGGAGTTGTTTTGTACTTCCACTCTTAACCCTTATAACTCAAAAATTCTCCGGGAGTTAAAGCTCCCTTCTTAAAGCTCAAAACTTGACTTAAATCTTTTGACTGACACTGGGATCCCTCACTAGCTAGTCTGGTTGCCAACTCATACGTATGAGAAGCCACCTAGGCTTTCCTTGAACTTAAACTTAGTTAGGGAAGTCGTAACGATTCATCCCCCTAACATCTTAAACTTATCGTGGTGGCTCTTCACCACGATTCTCAAGGGCATAACTGCTGCCCATCTTAAAATCTCAAGAGCATAACTGCTGCTCTATCTCAAACTGTCTCAAAAGCAACGGACTGGCGCTAGTGACTAAAAAAAACACTTAAAACGACTTCACCTTCTTGAAGGCGAGTTACTTCTTAAAAAGGACTTGCTTCTTAACTTCACAATAACTTATAAACTTAAAGCTTAAATATAAATAAGACTCATGCACATTCACATCAAGCATAGCTCAAACAGAATCACATATCATCAACCATAAGCACAAACAAACAACGTCATTCACTTCATCAAAATACTCAAAACTTGTAACTCTTGAAAGAACACGTAAGACGTAGAATTTACCCCCTTTACACTCACCTTATAAAGCTGACTCCTCGATTCCTTACTCGAAGAAATCCCCCCTAGCCGAATTATCTCGGTGAACCTATTAATAAGAAAGTCACCACTTTAGTCGACCTTTCTCGATTTAGAATTCCCTTTTGGGTCACTAGGATATCCTCTCCTCAACATCCAGCCCTCGAGGCTCGCTCCCAAGGTCCTCTAACCCACTTAAAATTTTTTCTAAAAACCAATCCCTTCAAAACAGACCACTTTTCTAATTATTTTAGTCTTGGACGAATTTTCCACCTACCTTGAACCTTCTCAAAAATTCTGATAATTATTTTCCTACAACAATCCTGAATACTTATACCTTGGAAAATTATCAAACCCTTATAAACTCCGCGGAATTATTTTTATTTAATTAAAACGAATGTTCGAACAATTTCTAAAATTATAAATACATATTCAAAAAATTCCCAAATTAATTTACAGTCATCTCTTAGACCTACCTCAATTTATAAAAGTTTAAACGCAAGAACAAACCCTTGTAGGGACTCGAAACAATTTAAACCATCCCAAAACCAATTTTCTGAAAATTCCCAGCAGCTTTAGTGACCACCCAACCCTGTCACTAAAGGCCTGATCGCCTGTTGCTAAAATCACAGAATTGCACCCTCAAGAAAAACACCAAATCGATCGATCTAACTCAAAGGGATCGAGTTCCCTTACCTCTAGAACGCGCCTAGGCCTAGGTTTGACGTCCCGGAACGTTGATCTCCTTGCTGCTCGAACCTTCAACGTCACCACTAATAAAATCGAGCTTCGAATTAGCCTAACGATAAATCGCGTTTAGAAATCACAAAAGCGGGTTCGTGGTCCTTACATAGAACGCGAAAGGGATATGATCGGGATCGAGATCGGAATTGCTCGGCGGCGGAGTGGGGACTTCTCGCAGCTGCTTGGGATTTTCTCGCGCTGGGGTTGGTTTTTGCTGGGGGGAAAATACTGGAGAGGCGGCTGAGTTTCTTGGCTTGGGGTTTGGGAAAAGAAGAAAGGAGGGCGGCGGTTACTGCTTTGGGGACATGGGGAGAAGGAAATTGAGGGGTCGGGTTGCTATGGGGGAAATTAGAGAGAGGGTCGGAGGGGGTTTAATTCTTGCTGGCGGTTATAACTTTTTTTTTGTTCGGCTGTGGGGAAAAGAGAGGCTAGGGAATGGAATAGGCGGCTGGGGAAAGTGGCCGCCGGGTTGCTGTGGGGGAAAGTAGAGAGAGGGTAATTCTTGCTGGCGGTTATAACTTTTTTTTTTTGTTCGGCTGTGGGGAAAAGAGAGGCTAGGGAATGGAATAGGCGGCTGGGGAAAGTGGCCGCCCATTATGCTCTTTTTTCCTTTTTTTTAAATAGTAATAATAATAATAATGATTTTATTATTATTATTACTACTACTAATCCGCGATTGCAACTTTTAGTACCTAACCGATCACGTATTATGGTCGAACCATCACCCAAAATTCGGGGTGTTACAGGAAGCCAATGTACTGATCATCTGGTTCAGTTCGGGTGGAGTCTTAGTAAGAATGTCCCCTTGACTCGCTCCTACTGTCACTCTAGAAAATGGCCAAGTGCAACCACTTCCTAAAGCGTAGTATAGCGGGTTTGGGTTTTATTGTCAACCCGGGTCCTAGATGTGATGACTACTCGGTGAATTCTTGTTATTTAGCGGTGAACTTTTAGTGCAACTCAAGCAAACAAAACACAAAGCAAGTAAACGGTTTGTTGTCAAGTCAAGAGAGGTCACCCGGATATGGTTCCCCCTAGACTGCAGTTAAGTCGGATTGCAATTTACCAAGTTCAGTTTTCATGAAAGTTATACTGCGGAAGGTTCTCAATTAGCCTGAAGTCTCGACTAAAGGTCTCCAGACCCTCTCAATCTGAGTCTCTAGCGGGCGACTAACCTCCACCGGAGTAAACAGATTGAGGCCCTAATGAACCAAACCTCCACTACCGAATTGACTTCGGTACAGAATAGCGAATTGGCTCCTCGACTAATGTAACACCCTACCCTATACTTTTTGGCTAATCATATTGTTCATACAATTGCAGCGGAATTAATCTTGGGTGTTACATTAATTATCAAAATTTACCTAAATAAATTTCGACATGAATTACTCGCGTAATGGGCTAACAGTTCTTCCATCTAATCCTGCAAAATAATTCATCTAAATCCATGCATTCATAGATAAACATATACACTCACTGCCATATGCATTGGCTTTTCATAGCCATGGTCACCGTTTCATGTTACACAACTGCATACTATACTGATACATGCCATAATCGTCACAACTTACATAATTACACAAATATACACATATCATCAACTTTCCACACCTGTGGATATCTCACACTACATCAGAAGCTAGTATGCACATGAAAAACGTTCTCAAAACATTTTACAAAAAGGTGTGGATCACTGGCCAAAATCCCGAGTAGTAGTCCAAGTACAGAATAGTTGAAGACCATACCTCATCCTGGCTTCAACTCTAGGTCCTCTCCCACCTAACACTTATCTACTGCTGCTGCTGATGATCTGCTTACACATAGCATAAGCAGAGAAGAAGAATAAAAGAGGGTCAGCTCATAGCTGAGTGAGATAATCATAGCATCGTGAGTTCATAACAGAGCATACCCCTACCATACATCTAGCAAATAAGCCCAAGCACTAGGATCAGACCTCAGCCATCCGACATCCCAATAGGCAAAAGACTCAACCATCTTGACTTATGCATATGCATCTTATCATGTTTTACTTATAGGCGCCTAGCTACTCCCATGCTAATTACTCTCCCGGGAATACGGACCAAACATCTCGTGGATGTGGTCATATCGGACCCACCACTACCGGTGTAGTCATATCGGACCTGACACCACTATGGGTGTGGTCATATCGGACTCAACACCACTCTGGGTGTGGTCATATCTCATGATGAATCAACGGTCAACACCACATCAGGAGTGTGACATAACATATCATAACGGAGTAATAGCATGGGGAGCCCTAATTACTATGTAGTTGACCGTGAGACCAAAGTACTCTTACTTAATCTCCTTATACATGATCCATTTCTCATCTTGCTTACTCATAATTCGTTACTTGCACATGTACTTGACCTGGCCATAATTGGCTCAACATAGGTAAATCAGGAGTCGTATAATTGCACTTCCTCGGGATAAACCCTCGTACAAGTCATCCTCCTTAAACATCATAATATCACCAGGGAATATATATTTTCCCACTTGTGCATCCAAATACAACAATCATGAAAAATCATACATAATCACCTTCACGAACCATCATAAAGCATATTAACAGTCAAGCCCACAAATGGCAACATGTATGCAATCATCAGCATAAACAAAGTCCATATCGATTAGGGCAAGTCAATAATATCATACAGCAGTCCAGGGTTCAACATATAGCACAAAAGTTCATACACCCCTAATCATGCCATTTTAGTTCACCTAGGTCAATTCTAATCATCAATATAATTATCGTGATATGACAAACCCGGTATGCCGTGCTAATCCCTCACCAGTTCTGGTCGTTCAAACACCGGTTCTAGCCTCCCGTACTAAAATGTCAATTTCACGAACGAACCCCGAATTACAATCCGAGACCGTCCTAATATCCCCTGCAGTATCCCCGTCAATATTAGTTCTAGGCTCCGGGTCAAATTCTTGATAAAAACACATCAAACCCTGGTCGGAGCTAAATTCAGCGATCCCGGCTCCGACCTAAATAATAGCTGAAATTCATGGATTAGAACTAGAGGATTGATTACCTCGCTGCAGGAAGCTCGTATATGAAATTTGGGCTCAATCCGGCTTCCGGATACTCCGAAACCCTAATTTGACTTATCGGGAATTCAAGAAATTCCTGAACCAAAAACTCGTTTTAAAGCTCTAAATCGATAAATCACGATGTAAGGATGAATTAGGCATTACTTACGGAATTTTTGGATCACAAGAACTCAAGAATTGAGCTTGGGAAAGTTTCCCAGAAGTTCCCTGTGCGCGGTTCTGTTTGCTCTGGTTTCTCTCGGTCCAAATAAATGGAACCGAAAAAAGATGATGATGGAAAAAATGGATGGCGGAGGGGAAATCTTAATATATATGCGGCCGGCATTAATTATAATATATATATATATACATTAATACGTATACTTATCCGATCGATCGATAATCCGATTTTCACAGAAATACTATCAAAATGCTCGATTTTAAATCGCGAACTTTCTAGCGATCGAAATATGGGTTTAGCCGGAACGGGATGTTACAATTCTCCTCTCCTTAAAAGATTTCGTCCCCGAAATCTAACCTTGAGTTGATACTACGCATCCGCTCGTTCTCCTCCTGGCAGACACTATCATATATATTGTTACTACCTAACTCTTAGGTTAGGAGATCTGAAGTACATAACTAAACACATAACACCTCAAGTTCCCATGTTTAGGTTTCGAAAACCTATACCGGGCTATCACAAAATAAGCACATCAACAAGTTCAAAAGCATAATTCACTAAACCAAGTTATTAACCTGCAAGGTAGGTTGCCACTAACACAAGGTTATATCAACCTACAAAATGTTTACCACAACATCATCAAGATTCATATCTCTATTCAAATATCTACCACAACAACTCGTCATGTTAGCACAGTCGAAGATCAACTGCATTGCATAGCTAGCCACCATGCTACTCGATCGGTTAGTAGGATTTCTAGAACAACTTCTGTGCGAGGTACAAGGAAATATTGGCCATAACTTGATCCACAGACCATTAAAACTTTCTCCAAAATTATAACTTGTAAAACAACATAAAACTCAATAAAATTTTCAACACCTTTTAAACCATAACCTTCTCAAGATTCTTTCCAATGCTCAAAATCATTTTTGACCATATGCAACTGACTATGCAACACATCATCACCTTTGATCTCAATTCCTAGCAAGTTTAGTGCAACTACAGGTATGGAGTACTCCCTGCCCTTTTGAAGGTGATCAGTCCTCAAGAGCGAAAGTAACATACCCATAATGCAGAAAACAAACCAGCTCTGATACCAAACTGTAACACCCTACCCTATACTTTTTGGCTAATCATATTGTTCATACAATTGCAGCGGAATTAATCTTGGGTGTTACATTAATTATCAAAATTTACCTAAATAAAATTTCGACATGAATTACTCGCGTAATGGGCTAACAGTTCTTCCATCTAATCCTGCAAAATAATTCATCTAAATCCATGCATTCATAGATAAACATATACACTCACTGCCATATGCATTGGCTTTTCATAGCCATAGTCACCGTTTCATGTTACACAACTGCATACTATACTGATACATGCCATAATCGTCACAACTTACATAATTACACAAATATACACATATCATCAACTTTCCACACCTGTGGATATCTCACACTACATCAGAAGCTAGTATGCACATGAAAAACGTTCTCAAAACATTTTACAAAAAGGTGTGGATCACTGGCCAAAATCCCGAGTAGTAGTCCAAGCACAGAATAGTTGAAGACCATACCTCATCCTGGCTTCAACTCTAGGTCCTCTCCCACCTAACACTTATCTACTGCTGCTGCTGATGATCTGCTTACACATAGCATAAGCAGAGAAGAAGAATAAAAGAGGGTCAGCTCATAGCTGAGTGAGATAATCATAGCATCGTGAGTTCATAACAGAGCATACCCCTACCATACATCTAGCAAATAAGCCCAAGCACTAGGATCAGACCTCAGCCATCCGACATCCCAATAGGCAAAAGACTCAACCATCTTGACTTATGCATATGCATCTTATCATGTTTTACTTATAGGCGCCTGGCTACTCCCATGCTAATTACTCTCCCGGGAATACGGACCAAACATCTCGTGGATGTGGTCATATCGGACCCACCACTGCCGGTGTAGTCATATCGGACCTGACACCACTATGGGTGTGGTCATATCGGACTCAACACCACTCTGGGTGTGGTCATATCTCATGATGAATCAACGGTCAACACCACATCAGGAGTGTGACATAACATATCATAACGGAGTAATAGCATGGGGAGCCCTAATTACTATGTAGTTGACCGTGAGACCAAAGTACTCTTACTTAATCTCCTTATACATGATCCATTTCTCATCTTGCTTACTCATAATTCGTTACTTGCACATGTACTTGACCTGGCCATAATTGGCTCAACATAGGTAAATCAGGAGTCGTATAATTGCACTTCCTCGGGATAAACCCTCGTACAAGTCATCCTCCTTAAACATCATAATATCACCAGGGAATATATATTTTCCCACTTGTGCATCCAAATACAACAATCATGAAAAATCATACATAATCACCTTCACGAACCATCATAAAGCATATTAACAGTCAAGCCCACAAATGGCAACATGTATGCAATCATCAGCATAAACAAAGTCCATATCGATTAGGGCAAGTCAATAATATCATACAGCAGTCCAGGGTTCAACATATAGCACAAAAGTTCATACACCCCTAATCATGCCATTTTAGTTCACCTAGGTCAATTCTAATCATCAATATAATTATCGTGATATGACAAACCCGGTATGCCGTGCTAATCCCTCACCAGTTCTGGTCGTTCAAACACCGGTTCTAGCCTCCCGTACTAAAATGTCAATTTCACGAACAAACTCCGAATTACAATCCGAGACCGTCCTAATATCCCCTGCAGTATCCCCGTCAATATTAGTTCTAGGCTCCGGGTCAAATTCTTGATAAAAACACATCAAACCCTGGCAGGAGCTAAATTCAGCGATCCCGGCTCCGACCTAAATAATAGCTGAAATTCATGGATTAGAACTAGAGGATTGATTACCTCGCTGCAGGAAGCTCGTATATGAAATTTGGGCTCAATCCGGCTTCCGGATACTCCGAAACCCTAATTTGACTTATCGGGAATTCAAGAAATTCCTAAACCAAAAACTCGTTTTAAAGCTCTAAATCGATAAATCACGATGTAAGGATGAATTAGGCATTACTTACGGAATTTTTGGATCACAAGAACTCAAGAATTGAGCTTGGGAAAGTTTCCCAGAAGTTCCCTGTGCGCGGTTCTGTTTGCTCTGGTTTCTCTCGGTCCAAATAAATGGAACCGAAAAAAGATGATGATGGAAAAAATGGATGGCGGAGGGGAAATCTTAATATATAT
The DNA here is from genome assembly GCA_946122785.1 of Linum tenue. Lineage (NCBI taxonomy): Eukaryota > Viridiplantae > Streptophyta > Magnoliopsida > Malpighiales > Linaceae > Linum > Linum tenue. The sequence continues at coordinate 18,176,110 of CAMGYJ010000003.1, read as the reverse complement.
GCGGCCGGCATCAATTATAATATATATATATATATATATATATATATAAATTAATACGTATACTTATCCGATCGATCGATAATCCGATTTTCGCAGAAATACTATCAAAATGCTCGATTTTAAATCGCGAACTTTCTAGCGATCGAAATATGGGTTTAGCCGGAACGGGATGTTACAACTAAAGTCACCAATTCGCCACCTTCGATTAAGGGTACTCTATCAACCTAGGCAGATATTCTCATTCTAGGTTAAAGCAGAAACAACAGGAATTTGATCAGGATTCAAGTCATTCAATCATTCAAACCTCAATCGAATATAATCAATTCACAAACTCTGTACTTGGGTTCATACAATCAGACCTAGCATACAAATCTAGGGTTCTCCATACCCAGATGAATGGGGAAACTACTCCATAGAGAAAGAAGCAAAAGCAGATTCAGACGCGGAAATCATACTGTGAAGTTGGATTTCTGCTCCTGGACGTTTAATCGCACTTCTCCAAGCTCAAACCGGGCTCCAATGGTGTTGAAGATCGATCTATGGAGCTTGGGAACTCTGGTTCGTCGCTTTCTCTCTCTAGGAATCGATTTCTCTCTCAAAAACTCGGAACCCTCCAATGTTGGCCTTCTTTCTCCTTAAATTGACTGCCTGGTCGCGATACCGGGTCGAAATACCCGGTCGGGTATTTTGGGTTTCGACCGGGTATTATCGCAGCGCATCGTTTCGCGTAAGGGAAGAATCCCCGGTCACTCGCCATAATCCCCGACCGGGGATTTTGCTGTTGTGCCCGGGCCCCTCTCTGCTTCTCGGGCGCCCAAAAGTGGTGAATACCCGGTCGGGTATTTGGCCACCTGACCGGGTATTTCCTCCTACTGCCCACTTCGTCCCAACTTCGCTCCTTTCGACCCAGAACTCGTTTCTCCGCCTTGATTCCAACGCCGGGACCTGAAATATGACATAAACACACAACCTAGCGTAAAATCGGCTTAAAACACGAGATTCCACATCACAAACGGCTTCAGAATAGGGGTGAAAACATGTATAATTATCGGTCTATCAAACTCCCCCACACTTAACCGTTTGCTTGTCCCCAAGCAAACCTAACTCAAACCAATGCAAATCTCCAGACCTCTATAGCAACAAACAACCTCGATCGTAGGTAGAGGACTTCCTAGATCATTTAGCAGCTTACGAGGTCAACCGTTGCACAAGTCATCTCATAGCCTCTTCGGCGAGAACGCTAGTCTCGAATCAGCATCATGGCAAATAGTGAACAGAGGACAAATGAATCGTGGATGAAGAGACTCTCACAAACAAAAGATCATGGACTCACATTAATTCAAGGTGCTCGATTTTCGTTTTGAACATGGTTGGAACCCTTTTCTTTCTTCTTTTTGCTTGTTTTTTTGTTTTTCTTCTTTTTTTTTCACGGGTTCCAACCTGTTTCTGCAGAAAACGAGGGCTCCCAAGAGCGGGTGTCTCGAGCCTCGTGCGGGGGAAAGACATGTAAGGGGGCTGGAGGTAGTAGGTGGAAATTGGGAACGGATTCCCGTCTCCCCTTACACACTTTCGCCCTATTCGCACGGGAGACGTTATTTTAAAGCACATTTCGAGCACCTGTTACATTCAGAACATGATACAAGAGTCCATGACAGACAGAGAGTCCACAACACCACACCATTCAAGGGTCCTAAGATCACTAATTCACTCAATCAACCAACACAATATGAAGAAGAAATGAGACTTCTTAAATGCATCAACATCCTCCATAGTGCTACACTACCTCCCTAGGTTGCAAATCACTACAGAGACTGTCAATTCAAAGCATACTGAGCAGGTAATTGCAAGGAACACGTACTTGGAGCCCTCAAATTTAAAAATTTGGACAGTGGACTAGGCTCCAAGAACACAAACAGAGCTAATGCAGTCAAAAGATAAACATCCCCCCACACTTAAGATCGACATTGCCCTCAATGGAGAAGAGGGAAGGAAAGGGGAACGAAGTTACCGGTGTGCACGGACTGCAGAAGACTGGAAACGGACCAGGCGGGAACACAGCACAGCTCAAGGGGAACAGAAGAGCTCAACCAGAATATGTTAGGTCCGATGTCAGCCCAATAAGACATCATCCAGAACAAAGGAAACAAACCAAAACCAAACCAAATCGCAATCCGACTCGAAACACAAGAAAGAAAGTCAAACCGTGGTGGGGTTGCCTCCCCACAAGCGCTTCTTTACCCTCTTTTAGCTGGACGCCCATGGTGGATACTCAGGGAGGTGCAGGAACAGGTGCCTCCAAGAGCGGATCCACATCGCTCTTGAGGTACAGCTTCAGGTGGTGACCGTGCACCCGACGGTTGCAACCACCAGCTGTGGTCAGCTCGACCTGGCCATCCGGCAAGATGCAGGCGAGGGAGTACTCGGATGGCCAGGGTGGTCGTGGTGCAGGGGGTGGAACCAGCTCATAGTGGTCTCCACTCTTCTTCCGTGCAGGCTTAGCCACCTGCGGCTTCGGTCGCCACTCCTCCTTGAGCTTTTTGTTCGGAGGCGAGACTGGATGGAGTGGCGGCGAAGGAATGATAGGCGGGTCCTGCAAAATGAGAGGTGCAGAAGGGTACACGACAGGCTCGTGTACCTGATCAGAAATAGCATGCACAGGCGATACAGAAATCATAGCACAATGATCAAAGTCAGTCACAGGAAAAATAGCCTGTTCATTTCCAGCACGCAGGATCAGTTTACCATCATGCACGTCAATCAGTGCCTTGGCGGTGGCAAGAAATGGTCTACCTAGAATCAAAGGCACATCCACATCATCATTTATATCCAGAATAACAAAATCAACAGGATATGTGAATGCACCCACATTAACAAGCAAATCTTCTATGATACCCCTAGGATGCACCAAAGAACGATAAGCTAGCTGAATGCTCATCCTAGTAGGGCTAAGTTCACCTAGGTCTAGCTTTTTGAACAATTTATATGGCATGACATTAATGCTAGCTCCTAGGTCCGCCAAGGACTTTCCTACATGCATGCTGCCAATAGTAAGAGGGATAGTAAAACTCCCTGGATCCTTGCGCTTTTCGGGCAGCTTGTTCTGCAAGATGGCAGAACATTCCTCGCTCAGCAGCACTGTCGAGAGATCCCCAAGTTTCTTCTTGTTGGTGCAGAGATCTTTCATGAACTTTGCGTACTTGGGCATCTTCGACAGTGCCTCCACAAAAGGCACGCTGATGTTGAGCTGCTTCAACATTGCCATGAACTTGGCAAACTCAGTCTCCAGCTTGTCTTTGTGTAGGCGAGTGGGGAAGGGAAGCTGGGGTACGTGCTCCTTAACCACTGGTTGTGGCTTGGGAGCAGGGGCTTCCTTCTCCACCCGCACTTCTGCATCACCGGCTGGAAGTGCTGAAGCAGGTAATGGTTCCTCCTGTCTGGTCGGGGCAGGATCAGCTGATGTAGGCCTGCCGCTCCTGGTGAAGATGGCCCCCAGCTGCTCGTGCGGGTCCCGTGGATTAGGGATGGTGGTGGCAGGTAGAGTCCCCGGGGCCCGATTAGTAATCTGGCAAGCTATGGCACCAACCTGGTTCTGTAAATCTTGCAGAATGGCACCCTGGTTCCGCTGTCCTGCCTCCAGGTTTCTCTGGCCTGCCTCCAGTGAGGCTATGGTCTGATCCATCCTCGTGAAATTCGCCTGGCTGGTGGTCATGAAAGTCGCCAAAATATTCTTCAGTTCAGCCATCTGATTATCTGGAGCTTCGGCTGCTGGAGGCGGAGCAAACTGGCGCTGGGGCTGCTGCTGTGGTGGTGGCCCCTGCCTAGCCTGGAAGGGCTGCCTCTGCTGAAAACCACCTGCTGGTGCTGGGAAACCAGGTGGTTTGTTGGTGTTGCTGCTCCAGGCAAAGTTGGGATGCTGGCGCCACCCCTCATTGTATGTGTTACTGTATGGATCGAGACGCCGAGCATTGGCGATGAAGGCCAACTGTTCTTGGGGAGTAGAGGATTCCCGCATATCCTGGCAGTCCTCCACCAGATGGTTCGGACTCTCACACCACTGACACTGAGCGACTGGAGGCGGAGCTACACCTCGGCCCGGAAGAAGACTGTTGGGCTGCTTCAACGTCTGCACCAACTCAGCCACCTGCTGCTCTAACCCGGATCTGGCCTCCATGGCATGCACACCACGGTCCCGGGAATGTCTGCCTCTGCCGCTCTGCCCCCAGGAATGATCGCGGGCAGCCAAAGTACTGATCATCTGGTTCAGCTCGGGTGGAGTCTTAGTAAGGATATCCCCTCCTGGGCATAGAGACTCGATCACCCTCTGGCTGTCTGGGGTGAGGGCACTGTAGAAGTTCCCTACTGTGAAAGCATCGCTGAAGCCATGATGGGGACACTGCCAGAAGTATCCCATGTACCGCTCCCATGCATCACGAAGGGACTCATCTGGCTCTTGGCGGAAGTGAGTGATCTCCCGCTGAATCTCAGTAGTCTTCGACGCCAGATAATATCTGTGCACGAACTTGTCTGCCAGATCGTCCAAAGAAGTGATGGACAATGGGGGCTGGGTCTCCAACCACCTCTTAGCATTCCCCGCCAGAGAATGGGGGAAGAGGTGAAGGCGGATTGCATCATCCGGAACACCATTCAGCTTGAACCCGTTCGTCAGTTGCAGAAAACGGGAAAGGTGTGCCCGGGCTTCCTCATCCTTCAAGCCATGGAACTGGATAGAGGATGTGATGAGCTGAATCCAGCATGGCTTGATCTCGAAGTTGTTTGCAGGAATGGGCGGATAGAGGATGACCGGGCGGATGTCAGCAATCCGTGGAGTATAGTAGTACTCCAGGGTGGGACCCGGTGGTGGTGGAGGATGATGGTGCCCAGCTCCCTGGGGGTGTTGGTCGTTCCCCAGGATCTGGTTCTGAGGAGGTGGGTTCTGATCGCCTTCCATCTCGTACTCGTCCTCGGAGTCGCTGGTCAATTGGCCGTCTCGGCGCTCCACCGTAGCCAGTCTAGCTTGCTGTTTTCTCCGAAGTTGTTTGCAGGTGCGCTCAATCTCAGGATTCAACGGCAGTAAACCTCCCGACTGGCTACGGGTCATGCACTATCTGCACACAATCAAGCAATGCAAACCCGTGAAGGCACAAGTGGGAAAAACAAAAAACTCAATGCAAAAATGAAAATGCTAAAGTAACAGAAATCACTTTTCTTCAACAACCTAGCCGTCCCCGGCAACGGCGCCAAAAACTTGACTCGCTCCTACTGTCACTCTAGAAAATGGCCAAGTGCAACCACTTCCTAAAGCGTAGTATAGCGGGTTTGGGTTTTATTGTCAACCCGGGTCCTAGATGTGATGACTACTCGGTGAATTCTTGTTATTTAGCGGTGAACTTTTAGTGCAACTCAAGCAAACAAAACACAAAGCAAGTAAACGGTTTGTTGTCAAGTCAAGAGAGGTCACCCGGATATGGTTCCCCCTAGACTGCAGTTAAGTCGGATTGCAATTTACCAAGTTCAGTTTTCATGAAAGTTATACTGCGGAAGGTTCTCAATTAGCCTGAAGTCTCGACTAAAGGTCTCCAGACCCTCTCAATCTGAGTCTCTAGCGGGCGACTAACCTCCACCGGAGTAAACAGATTGAGGCCCTAATGAACCAAACCTCCACTACCGAATTGACTTCGGTACAGAATAGCGAATTGGCTCCTCGACTAAACTCACCAATTCGCCACCTTCGATTAAGGGTACTCTATCAACCTACGCAGATATTCTCATTCTAGGTTAAAGCAGAAACAACAGGAATTTGATCAGGATTCAAGTCATTCAATCATTCAAACCTCAATCGAATATAATCAATTCACAAACTCTGTACTTGGGTTCATACAATCAGACCTAGCATACAAATCTAGGGTTCTCCATACCCAGATGAATGGGGAAACTACTCCATAGAGAAAGAAGCAAAAGCAGATTCAGACGCGGAAATCATACTGTGAAGTTGGATTTCTGCTCCTGGACGTTTAATCGCACTTCTCCAAGCTCAAACCGGGCTCCAATGGTGTTGAAGATCGATCTATGGCGCTTGGGAACTCTGGTTCGTCGCTTTCTCTCTCTAGGAATCGATTTCTCTCTCAAAAACTCGGAACCCTCCAATGTTGGCCTTCTTTCTCCTTAAATTGACTGCCAGGTCGCGATACCCGGTCGAAATACCCGGTCGGGTATTTTGGGTTTCAACCGGGTATTATCGCAGCGCACCGTTTCGCGTAAGGGAAGAATCCCCGGTCACTCGCCATAATCCCCGACCGGGGATTTTGCTGTTGTGCCCGGGCCCCTCTCTGCTTCTCGGGCGCCCAAAAGTGGTGAATACCCGGTCGGGTATTTGGCCACCTGACCGGGTATTTTCCCCCTACTGCCCACTTCGTCCCAACTTCGCTCCTTTCGACCCAGAACTCGTTTCTCCGCCTTGATTCCAACGTCGGGACCTGAAATATGACATAAACACACAACCTAGCGTAAAATCGGCTTAAAACACGAGATTCCACATCACAAACGGCTTCAGAATAGGGGTGAAAACATGTATAATTATCGGTCTATCACCCCTCATGGGCATAGAGACTCGATCACCCTTTGGCTTTCCGGAGAGAGAGCACTGTAGAAGTTCCCCACTGTGAATGCATCACTGAAGCCATGATGGGGACACTGCTAGAAAAATCCCATGTACCGCTCCCATGCATCACGGAGTGACTCGTCTGGCTCCTGGCGGAAGTGAGTGATCTCCGGCTGGATCTTTGTGGTCTTCAATGTCAGATAGTACCTGTGCACGAACTTGTCAGCCGGATCGTCCCAAGAGGTGATGGACAATGGGGGTTGGGTCTCCAACCACCTCTTAGCTTGCCCCGCCAGAGAATGGGGGAATAGGTGAAGGCGGATTGCATCATCAGGGACACCGTTCAGCTTGAACCCATTCGTCAGCTGCAGAAAACAGGAAAGGTGCACCCTTGCCTCCTCATCCTTCAAGCCATGAAACTGAACAGAGGATGTAATGAGTTGAATCCAGCATGGCTTGATCTCGAAGTTTTTCGCTGGAATGGGCGGGTAGAGGATGACAGGGCGGATGTCAGCAACCCGTGGAGTGTAGTAGTACTCCAAGGTGGGACCTGGCGTCGATGGCGGATGATGAACCCCATCTGCCTGGGGTATGGGGTTGTTCCACAAGATCTGATTCGCCGGGGGAACCTGGAGAGGATTCCCCTAGAGTGGGTTGTGTTAGCCTTCCATCTCGTACTCTTCCTCAGAATCGCTTCTCAAGTGGTCGTTTATGCACTCCTCTGTAGCTAGTCTAGCTCGCTGTTGTCTCCTAAGTTGGCAACAGGTGCGTTTAAGCTCCAGATCCAACGACAGTAAACCTCTCGACTGGCTACGGGTCATGCACTACCTGCACACAGTCAATCAAGCAAACCCGTGAAGGCACAAGTCTAAAAAATAAAACAATGCGAAAACAACCTAGCCGTCCCTGGCAACGGCGCTAAAAACTTGACTCGCTCTAACCGTCACTCGAGAAAATGTCCAAGGGTAACCGCTTCCTAAAGCGTAGTATTGCGGGTTTGGATCTTAATGTCAACCCGGGTCCTAGATGTGATGACTACTCAGTGAATTCTTATTATTTAGCAGTGAAACTTTAGTGCAGGTCCAAACAAGAAAACAAGCAAAGCAAGTGAAAAGGTTGTTTTCAAGTCGAGAGAGGTCACCCGGATATGGTTCCCCCTAGACTGCAGCTAAGCTGGATTACAATTCACCAAGTTCAGTTTTAATGATAGTTATACTGCGGGAGGTTCTTATACAGTCTGAAGTCTCGACTAAAGGTCTCCAGACCCTCTCAATCTGAGTCTCCAGTGGGCGACTAACCTCCACCGGAGTAAATAGATTGAGGCCCTAACGAACCAAACCTCCACTACCGAAGCAAATTCGATACCGAATAGTGAATTGGCTCCTCGACTAAAGTCTCCAATTCACTACCTTCAAACAAGGGTTCTCTATCAACCTAGGAAGATATTCTCTTCCTAGGTTAAAGCAGAAACAACAGGAATTTGATCAGGATTCATGCCATTCAATGAATCAAACCTCAATTGAATATAATCAAATCATAGACATCTGTACTTGGGTTCATACAATTAAACCTAACATACAAATCTCGGGTTCTCCATACCCAGATGAATGAGGAAGTTACTCCATGGAAAGAGAAGCAAAAGCAAGCTCAGATGCAGAAATCATGCTATGAAGGATGAGAATCTGCTCCTGGTCGTCAATCGGCACTTCTCTAAGTGTGAGCTTAGCTCCAATGGTAATGAAGATCAAGCTAGGGCACTAGGGAACTCTGGTTCGTCGCTCTCTCTCTCTCTCTAGGAATCGCTTTCTTTCTCTAAAACTCGGAACCCTTGATTTTTAGCCATCTTTTCCCTTAAAAAGCTTTCTGTCGCGATCCCCGGCCTGAATACCCGGTCGGGTATTTTGGGTGGCGACGAGGTATAATCAAAACGCACCGTCGGGTGACAGAGGAAAATCATCGGTCATGGCCAAGAATCCCCTACCGGGGATTTTAGCATCACGACAGGGCCCCCTTCTGTTTCTCAGAGAAGCTCGAAACCAATTTTCCCCGGTCTGTTCCAAATAATACCCGGTCGGGTATTTTGCAGTTCCGGGTCCCCTATCTTTGATTCTTCGTTTCTCCATCATTCGGACTCCAAATCAGGTGCCGTTTGATTCCAGACGCTCGTAGTCCTGTCCTCTTTATTCTCATGACAAGATTACATGATTATATGGTCACAAAATGAGGTATAAATCCATTCATCTTCAAGTCATACCCGAGTTTCTTCCCTCGAGTCGCCAATTGATCTCCGATTGACTTGAAACTTGCGCCTACGCTTCACTTTATGTGCTAGGACCTGAAATGTGACAAAGGAACACAACCTAGCGTAAAATAGGCCAAAGAAGCAATAATGAAAGCTTAAACGATCAAGAAGCAAAGGGGAAAACATGTGCAAATATCGAGTCATCACTTCCTCACCACTAACTCCGGAACCCAAATGTTGTCCCATTCTTTCACTCCTTCTCCTTGCTTCCGCTAGCTCTCTCTCCCGTTCTAGGAGCCGGAGAGTTTGGTTTATGTCCTCTTCAAGTGGTAGCAAAGGTGTTGGATACTCCAGGTCATGCACCACCTACACACAATCGGGAAAACACACCAAGTCTAGCACAAGCAAAGACACTCACATTTCAAAAACTGGAAAGTAAAAGCTAGATTAACACTAAACAACTTTTTCAAGAAACCTCGAGAATCTTGATCAATGGTTCTTCTTCATAATCGTACAAGACCGTGAACTTACTGGAATAGCCGTGAACTGGCCTTTTTCACCTCTTCTCTCAGTTTTTTATCCTTTTCGTCCAACTTTTGACTCTGAGGCTGGTTTCACCTGTTAAATCCTGAAACATGCTAAAACATGAGAAACCTAGCGTAAAACCAACCTTTAAGGAGTGAAATTGCCTCAAACACCTAAGTAGAACGGGGGTAACGCATGCACATTTAGGCCCGAATTGCTTATCCACTTTATCGTTGTGAAAACAACCGGAAGACAAAGACCTACACTTGTGTACTGTAGACACCACATTTTGTCCGGGATAATCGTTTTATTGAAAATAATTATTGTCACATCATACTACGATTATATTTACAAAGAAGTTGAAGATAGTTTGGTTGAGACTAGCAGTTGCAAGTCAATATGAACCAACAATTGTCAAATTTGCTCCTAGTCGATTATAGGGCATAATTAGCTAAAATAGGATCGGTTTAAGTTAAGATTAGCAATGGCAAATGTTAAATATAAGTTCTCAATTGGATGGAAGAAATAGCTATAGTGCAAAGTTTGTTGTACACTTTGGATTTGGATTCGACATTTTTTTTCTTAGCCCATAAACCACAAGCAGTGGCTGTGAGAACAAAAGCAAGACTTCATTTTTTCTTTTTTTATATATAAAAATCATTGATTAATGAGTAATGATCATAACTGTAAAAAATTCTTCTTTTTTCCTAAACCTTAGATCCCAAATATGCAAACCCAACCATATTCACTAAAACCCAGATCTGCAAGTCAATTTCAAGTTCGCAAAATATTTTTTTTCCCTATTCTTCTAGTTCGAAATCCCTAGTCACTAATATCGGTTCAGGATAAACTCACCCATCTAGACTATCTTCGGATCTGCAAAAAAACAGAGATGAAAGGTATCATAATCTCGTTTTTTATATCAAAATAAAAGTCGGATCTAAACTAAATCATAGAAAACACGCGAAGTGAAACTTTACCCGGAATCAGTCGGCGGCGGCGAGGCCACCTACTCCTCGACTAAATCCCTTGCACAACAAAACCATAAAATTACTAGAATCCGATACGAAAAATCAGAAAAATAGAAATAGAAGGTCATGCATGTAGTCGTGTTACCTGGATAGAAGTTCCCCGGGCCGGATTTTTATTTTGATTCAATTAGTCTGGTACCAAACCGGCGAGCCATGGCCTCCGCCCACCTTAGCCCTCATCCAAAAATAAAAAAATAAAAAAAAAACATAAGAAATCCTTCGATTTTCAAGGAAAATCGAAAAGATACAACATGCAAGCATAAGATAATTTTTTACCTTCGATATCGCCTCCATTGTCATCGCTGTCGTCATTCATCGCCGTCCTCAATCACCGCCGTCGTTTCTCTCTCTTTCCTACGCCTTTTCTAGAGAGGAGGAAGAGCAGGAGTCGGCGTTTGGAGAGAAGAGAAGATCTAGGCCTTTGTTTTCTTGAATAGGAGAGGGAAAGTAGAAAGGATGAGAGAGAGTGATAGGGCGACGTTTGCCGATTAGGGTTTTTGTGTTTGGTCTAGAGGACGAGAGAGAGGAGAGGGAGTGAGCAGAGAGGGTCGGCCGCCGCTTGGTTTTGGATTAGTTTAAGATTAGGGATTCCAAGAGAGGTTTATATACCTCGACATGTTAATTGACGATTTTACCCCTAGGGTTTCCTAAAAATTGCGTACCCTTGCCACCGTGTTTTTGAGTATTTACCAAACTAACCCTCCCTCTTATCTGAAACCAAACGAAAAACCCAAAAAATGGTGGTCACCGGGTCTTGAAACCTTGTCCTCAAAGTCGGTTGTGCTATATGACTAGCACCTTAGCCAGTTGGGCTGCTAGCCCATCATGCAATGATCTAATCATCCCATTTAATGTTATTCGTTTAAGATTCCTAATACGAAATGCATAATTCGGATTAAGTTTGTTTTGCTTCTCTTTTGATACATTGAATCTCTTCTTAATGATTAAAATTCATGCTTTCATTTTAGTAACATCATAATAATAGCGTTCAGTTGAACGTGATAAAAGTTATGATTAAAACTATCAAAGTTAACTAAATCCTTAATACGAGAGCCACTATAGGTGTAACGTGACAAAAGTCATACACTTAAATTATCAAAGTTATAACGAACTACGTGGACTTTGATCCCGTCTAACGGGTACGTAAGCAACCGATAAGGTTCGAATCCAACTAAACAATTAACTTTATATTTTTTTTTACGTCAGTAGGCGTATAATTAAATTACAACTAATACAATCTAAATTCTTTAGTAGTCCAGTAAGGCCCTAAAAATACCTAAAATACTTAATAATAAACTAATACGACATTGGACGTTTAGCTAAATTATACCCAATGAAATAGCAACGTAGTAATGGTCCATTGGGATTTTAAAAATACATAATTACTAAAATATACCCAACTCGTATAAAAACTTATCGACTTAAGTAGTACCGATTTAGGGCGTTGTGGGGTGTGATTTCACTTCCCCACACGTAACCATACTCCCGAACCCCAATCTCTTAACCGCAGACCATATCTCGGTTTGGACCCTAAGGTTGGAGCCGATTCGAAGAGTGTTCGATCAACTCCAAGTAAGATCGATGGCGACTCCCAAAATGCCGACGCGACGACATACGGACCCTCGGAGGGACAGTTGCAACAGTTGGCGACTCCGTTGGGGACTATTAGAGAGTCGAGCTACATAATTAAGTTCGATAAGTTTTTCTTACTTCCTATTACGTGTTGGGTGTTTACTTTATTATTTGCGCAATTAAATTATGCATTCATGCATAAAAGCTCTATACCCGAGCTATCCTTTTAGAAAATTGAAAGGAGTACCGTGACATCCACAGTAGTGGTAGTCACGCAAAACTTTCTAACCAAGTTGAACTCGGATCCGAGGATGATCTCGAGGTATCCAGCCAGCTCGAGAGGGCTACGGTAGGATACAACTTGGGAGCCAAATCCATAGGATTTCCCCCTGCCAGCATGTACTAAGCATAGAAACCTCCCTAAGCTATCCAAAAACAATCCTGAAACCACCCTAAAGCCATGTGTCGGTACGCCGCCCGAAAGTCCTAGGTCTACCTTAACAGGATAATGATTAATGATATGTGCTTGCTTATATAAATGTATGTTTGCTTACGATGTAATGATATGCATTTTATCTTTTACTCGTAAAAGTGTGTGATTGTATGAACGAAAAACATTTCAAAATTAATAAACATCATTCTTTCATTCACTTATTCACAACTTATCATAAGAAGATTGAAAACACATGGATAAGAAGAAAATTGAATTTGCATTCATACATCATTAACATTTTGCATAAGCATCACGCATACACATTCATCATAAAAATCGGAAATTACTTTTTCAGATTTGAGATGGTTTAGGGTTCCCAAAATCGATCATTCACGAGGAAAGAGTCAAATCGTTAAGTGTTCGACAGGATCTAAGGTTGAGCCCGTCATGGAGACAATTTTGAAGGATTTAGCTAAAATCAAGAAAAGATTGATTGGTCTTGAAGAAATGAAAGAGGAAGTGAACATGATTCTGAGGATTTTGTCAAACAACGTGAAGACAACGGGAGTAAAAGATGATGACGCGTTGGTCGATGACAAAATTTTATACCAACCGCCCAGGAAAGCAACATCAAGTGATCAGACTGATCTATTACTCTCAACGAACATATATGCTACAAAAAAATCAAAATACGACAATACGGGAAGATCAGAAAGGCTTGAAGAGGATATGATCGACATCGGACAAGGAAAGTCAGATAATCATGAGGCGGTTGAGAGGGCAATCCAAAGCAAAAGAAATAAATGTGAATTGCAATCAACTCAAGGTGATGCAAAAGGCAAAACTTCGTAGCACCACTTTCAAAAGAATCAAGTTTGTGCATCTTTTGCAGCTACTACATCAATGAAACCTCATAGCATAATCAGCCCACAACTAGAAATCAAAACTCCGCTACCCACACCCCCACAAACAAATGACCAAGATCATAATAGTTTCAAAAGATATGAAAACAAGTTCATATTGATCCTATCTCCATCACATATACCGAGCTATTTCCCCAAATTGCTCCAAAATCACTTAATTGCCCCTATACCATGTCTTCCAATGCAACCTCCATATCCAAAATGGTACATGTCCGAGCAACACTATGCTTACTACTCGGGGATCATGGGACACTCAACTGAAGATTGTCGAATGTTCGAGATCAAAGTCCAACAAATGGTGGAAGCCGGATGACTAAAATTCCAGGAAATGCCAAACCCTCCAGACATCAACAACAACCCTCTACCCAGTCACGACAATTAGTATGCACGCCATGTAGCAATGCTCAATTCAAGGATCATATGGATCTTTGAGAACAAATAAACATCGAGATACTTTGTCATGTTTCAAATGTGCTACTTTTTGCTTTCATCATTTGGAATAAAAGATCACTCATATGTCCACCTACTTGGAACATTTTGTGATAATTATCAATCTTGATTTTGGGTTTTGCATCAATAGTCTTTATCTTTCCAAATAATGAATGTATTTTTCAAATATTTCGACTTGATTTCCCTGAAACCAAAATTCATAAATCCATCACTTGTTTTAAAGTTAAGCCATGATTCCATGATAAGCCATTATGAACACCCCACTGGTGTCGAGCAATTATTAAAACCATGCTACTGTCAATATTTTGAGCACCCACTAGTGTTATGAGTGTACGTGTTTTGCTAAAATCGAGAGATAAACACCCTACTGGTGACCATGAATTATGTGAGCTAATAGTCAAAAGGTGTAATGAGTATACGACATCATGAAACTTGTAGAATATCGTCACCACTATAGTCGACTTTCGCCAACAAATTGAGGCTCAGTTTACGTGAAGTCAAATAACCAAACCCTGATGCACATGGAGCCAAACATTTCTATAATAGCAAGAAAACCCTCACAGAGTCTCACGAGTAAAGCACTCATCTATACAAATACACACACTGCGTTAGAATCCTCATTCCTACAAAAAAAGAATAGTTGATTCAACCTAGCCAACGAGAAAAGCACCCACATTATCAATCATCAAGACAAACTCTCCACTTTTCGATACTACTCCTACCAAAGACAAATTCTAGATCAAGGAAGAAATAAGCATAGATGGGGGCATAACAAATTTAAGTAAGTCCCACACACACTAGAAAAATGTTGTGGGACTTACAAATTAGGTACCCCTATTTAGCTTTTGAAGTACCAACTGTCTTCACCAAGCCAAAGTCTTTCCCGATCAATCTCAAGATACAGCAAGAAGGACCTTCAAGCACTAAACTTTGATGATAAGAAAGTCGTTATAACCAAAATCACATCATCTAAGGTACTCATCATTTTGAGAGAGAGCCCGAAGTTAAAAACCCACCGCAGTCAACATTTAGAGGTCAAACAAGAATCTCGACAAGTCCTTAGCCATGTTGCACTCACAAAAATCCCCACCTCGGCCTTTGAACCATAATTCCAAAGACAGGGGGAAAGCCAGTTGAAGATAAACTCCCCAAATATACCGAAAATCACTAACATTTTTGAACAAGTCTTCGTCAACAAAAGATCGAGATAATAGTGGCTCTCAAGCCATCAAGTCAATATCATACTTTGGGGGCAGAGCAGAATCCCTCCACGAGAAGCTTTAGATGGATAAGGTCAAGATTTCAACTAATCGTCACCCATCTAAATAAAATACATTTCAAGAACAAAAAGACGCCTACGATCAAAGTCATAACGAACAAAATACCCTTTCACGGGAGATCAAGACCGTCTACGACAACGCCATATGGAAGTCTCCTAAATCAATTACATCAAGGGATTCCATATTGAGTAAATCTTCACAAGGAACACAGTTGAGACCCTGTTGGCCACAAACATAAAAGGGGACATCTCAAGGTGACCTGAATATTAATGGTAGCTAAAGTGGCGTACACTCAAATTACCTATAGGAATGAGTGATGAGCGAAATCAAAAGTGGGAGCGAAAGCAAGCAAAATCAAAAGTTAGAGTGAAAGCAAGGGCTTACTGATATTCTCATGGCTTAACTTGCACGTTCCTTACAAAACAAAATAAATTTGTCAACTTGGCAATACCACGCTAGGATTGTTTTATCCAACTCGCACACACTTCTCGAAAACAAAGTCTTTATATGGCTTTCTGTTCTACTTCTCTAATAAAAGTTTTCAAACATTTTTGCTTTCCTCTTAAGTCAAGATTGATAAAGTCATTCTTTGTTCCAAGAATATAAAGTGAGTAACAAATCTTTGGAGGCAAAACTGCTACACCATGAAATATGGGGAAGTCTGAGTACCCAAGAATCAGAAATCAACTTTTCACTCATGAGTTGATGAAGAAATCTCAAGGAGTTAGAGCATTCAATCTCATTAAACCAACCAGCAAACCTACTATCCTTCAACTTCATTGCCCGAAGGAGGAGGAACCAACATACCGCACATACCAAGAGATATACACATGTAAAACATGTGGACCCAAGCCTGGCCGACAAGAAGAATGAAGAAATATACATCACCTGCTCACCCCACAAAGTATACCCTCGTACAACTACCACCACGAAGATAAGTTTCAAGCCAGCAAACTGAAAGCCACTCCAACATAAACATGACCTAAGGATCGAGTCGATCAAAAGGAAATGACGATTCCTGTAGGATGATCAATTTAAAGGAACCCCGGGTTAAAACGCAAAACAAAAACCAAACAAAACGACATATTCTCATAACAGTTGCCAAATGCATCATATCATTTTCTCACTGAGTATTCATGACTTCATTAGCATGACACATCACACAATCATTCTCAAAATCATTTTGAAACTCCTTAAAAGATAACATCACATATTAAAATGGATCATGCATTCATTGACTACAATTCCCAAAAACTCATACATTTAACTAGATTTCAAATGCCTGTCAAATCGTGCCACATACAACAATTACATACACAAAATTTCTTCAAGTCTACCAAGTGCATTTCACATACAATTATGGCAATGCATAACATCCATTTAGGTTTGTCCTAAACGGATACCATAACACAAATTACATCGGTGCTGGCGAGCGCCTGAAAAATACGACACCAAAGCTGATGAGCGTTTGAAAAATACATTGGTGCTGGCAAGCGCCTGAAAAATATGACACCAACGCTGATGAGCGTTTGAAAAATACATCAGTGCTGGCGAGCGCCTGAAAAATACGACACCAACCCTGATGAGCGTTTGAAAAATACATCGGTACTGGCGAGAGCCTGAAAAATACGACACCAACGCTGATGAGCGTTTGAAAAGTACATCGGTGCTGGCGAGCGCCTGAAAAATACGACACCAACGCTGATGAGCGTTTGAAAAGTACATCGGTACTGGCGAGCGTCTGAAAAATACGACACCAACGCTGATGAGCGTTTGAAAAATACATCGGTGCTGGCGAGCACCTGAAGAATATGACACCAACGCTAATGAGCGTTTGAAAGGTACATCGTGCTGGCGAGCGCCTGAAAATTACGACACCAACGCTGATGAGCGTTTGAAAAATACATCGGTACTGGCGAGAGCCTGAAAAATACGACACCAACGCTGATGAGCGTTTGAAAAGTACATCGGTGCTGGCGAGCGCCTGAAAAATACGACACCAACGCTGATGAGCGTTTGAAAAGTACATCGGTACTGGCAAGCGTCTGAAAAATACGACACCAACGCTGATGAGCGTTTGAAAAATACATCGGTGCTGGCGAGCACCTGAAAAATATGACACCAACGCTAATGAGCGTTTGAAAGGTACATCGTGCTGGCGAGCGCCTGAAAATTACGACACCAACGCTGATGAGCGTTTGAAAAATATATCGGTGATGGCGAGCGCCTGAAAAATACGACACCATCGCTGATGAGCGTATGAAAAGTACATCGGTGCTGGCGAGCGCCTGAAAAATGCAACACCAACTCTGATGAGCGTTTGAAAAGTACATCGGTGCTGGCGAGCGCCTGAAAAATACGACACCAACGCTAATGAGCATTTGAAAAGTAAATCGGTGTTGGCGAGTGCCTGAAAAATACGACACAACGCTGATGAGCGTTTGAAAAGTACATCGGTGCTGGCGAGCGCCTGAAAAATACGACACAACACTGATGAGCGTTTGAAAAATACATCGGTGCTGGTGAGACCTAAAAAATACGACACTAACACTGGCAAGTGTTCGAAAAATATAGCAGTTACCTTTCATATTACGAAGAACAACAAATTATATGATTTGCATCACACACATACACAACTCAGGTCTTCCTCCACTCTAAGATCACTTATTTTGGTGTGTTTGACCCAACCATCGCCAAAGTTACTTATGAAAAATGTGGTGTCTTTATACAAAGAGATATACAAAGGGGGGCAACTGTAGACACCACATTTTGTCCGAGATAATAGTTTTATTGAAAATAATTATTGTCACGTCATACTACGATTATATTTAAAAAGAAATTGAAGATAGTTTGGTTGAGACTAGCATTTACAATTCAATATGAACCAACAATTGTCAAATTGCTCCTAGTGCATTCTAGGCCATAATTAGCTAAAATAGGATCAGTTTAAGTTAAGATTAGCAGTGGCAAATCTTAAATATAAGTTCTCAATTGGATGGAAAAATGGCTATAGTGCAAAGTTTGTTGTACACTTTGGATTTGCATTCGATATTTGAAATGAGACTAATTGAATAGTGGAATGAGCTTATTATCAAATATTCAAAGTAGATACATCGTACAACTTGGAAAATGACCTCCAAATAAAGCGAGAATTAGAACTAATTACAATAAACTAATTACAAATTAAAGTGATTGCCTTCCTACTTTGAGCCCAAACAAATTGTGTACCTGCAAAAATAAAAGAGAGGAAACATATTAGTTTTGGCCCAAATTAAAATTATGAACCCAAAACAGAGCCCCGGTTCAAGACTAGGCCAGGCCGGGTACCGGCCCAAACCCAACAGGCCAAACTCGGCCAACCAGTTCAGTCCAAAAACCAACCATAAACCTAACTTGACCAATGCGGTCTAACCAAATCCTATCCACAACCGACTTCAACAGGGTGGCACGCTCTTCAAAGTCGATATAAAGAAATGCCCGAATTAGAGAGCGACACATGGCGGTTTAGTTTGCTATAAATGAGCTCTATGAGCTCTTTGTTTGAGGGGGACGGATTGGAGAAGGAAAAACGGAGACATAAATAGAAATTGACATCCCAAAATAGAAAGGATTTTTCCTTCTTTGGATTCTTGCTTCTTGCTCAAAGTTCAGTAGGGGGAATAAGATTCGTGTGTCTGGAGAAACAGATTTGGGGGATTGAAGCAAAAAAGGCCAGTCTTGGGCATAGAAACGTCAACCAGGTTAGTCTTTTGACTATGCTTCAATGTTCTTAACAAACTTCATCTCATTTAGTAGTGTATACTTGACTATTGTGCATATATAATTGTCGTCCTACTTGCTTATCTATAATCAATTGTCTTTTGACTACTTGTCGTTCTATTTACCAAGATCAACTCACATCAATTTCATCAAGTTCCATCATTGAAGTTTTTTCTCGTATTATTAGTTTGGTTTATGATATTACTGTTAAGCCGATAAACTTAACTGTGACTGGAGTTAGATGTTTGGTTTTAGCTTTCTGCAATGCATAGATTTCCATCATTCATAGCCAAACATCTTCGTGTGCAAATTAAAGTACAGCTAGATAGCATATTTCTGGTCAATGGATCAATCGGGATCCAAGTCCAACAAAAACATCCAAACACAAAATTTAAGAAATACACAAGTCCACAACTAAATCCAAACAAAACCATCCAAATAAACAAAGCACTATAGAAATGAGTTAAAAACTTCCCCTCTTGTAATAGCTCATGGATTAGTTTAGTAGATTCATATATGAATCCATCCATAATAGCTCTGAAGTTGTTCTAGTACCTATAGTTTTCTTAGCCCATAAACCACAAGCAGTGGTTGTGAGACCAAAAGCAAGACTTCATTTTTCTTTTCATATATATAAAAATCATTGATAGAGTAATGATCATAACTGTAAAAAATTCTTCTTATTTCCTAAACCTTAGATCCCAAATATGCAAACCCAACCATATTCACTGAAACCCAGATCTGCAAGTCAATTTCAAGTTCGCAAAAAAAAAATTTCCCCTATTCTTTTAGTTCGAAATCCCTAGTCACTAATATCGGTTCAGGATAAACTCACCCATCTAGACTAAATTCGGATATGCAAAAAAACAGAGAAGAAAGGTATCATAATCTCGTTTTTTAAATCAAAATAAAAGTCGGATCTAGACTAAATCATAGAAAACACGCGAAGTGAAACCTTACCCGGAATCAGTCGGCGGCGGCGAGGCCACCTACTCCTCGACTAAATCCCTCGCACAACAAAACCATAAAATTACTAGAATCCCATACAAAAAATCAGAAAAATAGAAATAGAAGGTCATGCATGTAGCCCTGTTACCTGGGTCGAAGTTCCCCGGGTCGTATTTTTATTTTGATTCAAGTAGTCAGGTACCAAACCGGCGAGCCATGGTCTCCACCCACCTTACCCCTCATCCAAAAATAAAAATAAAAATAAACGTAAGAAATCCTTCGATTTTCAAGGAAAATCGAACAGAAACAACATGCAAGCACATGATAATCTTTTACCTTCGATATCGCCTCCATTGTCGTCGCTGGCGTCGTTCATCGCCGTCCTCCATCGCCGCCGCCGTTTCTCTCTCTTTCCCGCGCTTTTTCTAGAGAGGAGGAAAAGCAGGAATCGGCGTTTGGAGAGAAGAGAAGATCTATGCCTTTGTTTTCTTGAATAGGAGAGGGGAAGTAGAAAGGATGAGAGAGAGTGATAGGGCGGCGTTTGCCGATTAGGGTTTTTGGGTTTGGTCTAGAGGACGAGAGAGAGGAGAGGGAGTGAGCAGGGCTCAAGATAGGGTGCATAACCCATGGTTATGCACCCATCAATAACCAAATATGGACCCTTTATTTAGAAAATTCAAATCTAAGGAAGGAGAATTAAAGACCATTTTTATTTTTTCTAGCTTTCTTAATTGACTCATATCTTTTTCGTTTTAACTCGGATTTTAATTTTTTTTGCACAGATGGAACGAGTTCATCGTGCTCTACAAAATGAGGTCAATTTTCAATATTTTTTAAGAAAAAAATATTCTAGCCTCTCGGTACCAACTGCATACCATATGGTATCTTCTTCGTTTTTAATTCATTTTTGAAAAAGATTGCACAGAAGGGATGAGTTCATCATGATCTATTGGATCTACAAATTTCTGGGTGAAAAAATTACAGGAGCAAAAAATACCACACAATACCATACAATACCACCCTGGTAGTATCTTCTTCGTTTTTAATTTGTTTTTGAAAACATTTGCACAGAAGGGACGAGTTCATCATGATCTATTGGATCTACAAATTTCTGGGTGAATAAATTACAGGACCACAAAATACCACACAATACCATACAAATACCACCCTGGTACGGGGTGGTATTGTGTGCTATACAATGTTAAAAGTCGTAAATGACAATTAATATACTTCTACTATCATGTATTCAACCATCCTACAGTCTTGGTTTGTTCATACCACCATGGTATGTTTTTCAAACCATAGGTATGCTTTTATTTCAATACCAATCAATACCATATGGTATAGACTGTTAAAAAATGGCTCAATTTTTTTTGTTCGAAAAATATATTAAAATGGATATCATTTTGAAGAGCACAATTAATCTGATCTAACTGTGCAAAAACAATTAAATTTCGACTTAAAATGAGTGAGAAATCGTCCGTCAAAGATTAAAGAGGGGAAAATTAAAGGTTTTCCAGTAGAGAGAGGATGCTGATGTCATGCTGATGTGGACATGTTACTCATGGTTACTCACCATAAGGTTACTGACCTGATCTATTCCCCCCAGTGAGCAGAGAGGGTCGGCCGCCGCTTGATTTTGGATTAGTTTAAGATTAGGGTTTCCAAGAGAAGTTTATATACCTCGACATGTTCATCGACGATTTTATCCCTAGGGTTTCCTAAAAATTACGTACCCTTGCCACCGTGTTTTTGAGTATTTACCAAACTAACCCTCCCTATTTACCGAGTCTTCAACCCTTGTCCTCAGAGTCGGGTGCGCTATACGACTAGCACCTTAGCCAGTTGGGCTGCTAGCCCATCATGCACTGATCTAATCATCCCATTCAATTTTATTCGTTTAAGATCCCTAATACGAAATGCACATTGCGGATTAAGTTAGTTTTGCTTCTCTTTTGATACATAGAATCTCTTATTAATGATTAAAATTCATGCTTTCATTTTAGTAACATCATATTAATCTAAATAAAATTCTATTAATAAAATTATAATGCAAGAATAGCGCTCAGTGGAACGTGATAAAAGTTATGATTAAAACTATCAAAGTTAACTAAATCCTTAATACGAGAGCCCCTATAGGTGTAACGTGACAAAAGTCATACAATTAACTTATCAAAGTTATAACGAACTACGTGGACTTTGATCCCGTCTAACGGGTACGTAGGCAACCAATAAGGTTCGAGTCCAACTAACCAATTAACTTTATCTTTTTTTTTTACGTCAGTGGGCGTATAATTAAATTACAACTAATACAATCTAAATTCTTTAGTAGTCCAGTAAGGCCCTAAAAATACCTAAAATACTTAATAATAAACTAATACGTCAATGGACGTTTAGCTAAATTATACCCAATGAAATAGCAACGTAGTAATGGTCCATTGGGATTTTAAAAATACATAATTATCGACTTAAGTAGTACCGATTTAGGGCGTTGTGGTGTGTGATTTCACTTCCCCACACGTAACCGTACTCCCGAACCCGAATCTCTTAACCACAGACCATATCTCGGTTCCGACCCTAAGGTTGGAGCCGATTCGAAGAGTGTTCGATCCACTCCAAGTAAGATCGATGGCAACTCCCAAAATGCCGACGCGACGACATACGGACCCCCGGAGGGACGGTTGCGATATGTACCTTCATCAACCCACAACTCAACCTATGGTAATCATCGTGATCTTCTCTTTTGAAACTCCCACAATGAGGACAACGTGTTGCTCAAGTTTGTGAGTGCTTGAATGATTATCATGATTGAATTCGCCATGAATCGCTAGTATCCTCCCTTGATTATGAACGTAAGACATTGATAAATGCTTGTGGGTGTGCATTCTAGTGATTGTGTGTGTTTATGGTGTTAAGTGGCCAAATGATAGTATTTTTGGAACCTTGGATGCAATACCCAAAAATTTTCAAATTTGAGGGTTCCAAAACTCCTTGTTTCTTGTTACTTCCAAATCAAAGTGCTTTAAATTGATATATGATTAATGTGGTATGCTCAATAGGGAGTAGATGCATGATTAGAGTACCGGTGTACGAGGGATTTTACTCTCTTCTTCCTCTTTGGTGGGTCGATAATGTTTGCTATTTTAGGACAAAAATGTATGGGGGATTATCCATAATGTTTGAACTCTTAACTTTTACAATGAGGCTTTGACGTGAGTGGCAACCGAGCATAGTGTTTGAGTCAAGCCGTCAATGGGATTTTCTCTTGGCTCAGAGTGCCCTTTGAGGATGTGTTTGGGGACCGGATTACTTTATTGCATCCTGATCATCTCTCACTACTTACCATCCCCCAAATACCTCTCCTCCTCACGGAATCTTATGGCAAGGTACAAAGTACCTTTTAACAATTGAAGAGACCTCAAGATCTCGTTTGTACCCAACATGTGTGGCAACACAATGTGGAGTGTAGACTGGGAAGTGGTGCTCGGGCTAAGACGAATCCGCCCATCAACTTCCCCACATGTGACCTTTATAGGGAAGGCTATGATCCATCCACTCTTGGTCGTGAGGGAGAGATGCTTTGTTGCCAAGAAAGGTTGCAAAAGTTCGGTGCAATGGGCATGAACGAGGAAAAAGGAGCAAAAAATGATAACTCCTACATCGAAAGAAAGAATAAAGAGCACCCTCTAGAATTCTCTAGTTAGGCCTCTAGTTCATCCAAGCAAGGTAAGATGCATTCCACATACATCTACACTCTAATTATAAGCATTAAGCACTCTAATTAAACACAAAGATTCCATAGATTCACATGTAAGATAAAGATGGATTCCCTATCATCTAAGTTGCAACCAAATGGAAAATGGGACATAAAAATCCCACACTAATTAAGGTATGCCCTAACTTTGGCCTAAGAAGGTGTTTCTCTCTCCCAAGTCAAGAACAAGCAAAGACTACTCACACTAAAGTAAGAGAGATCAACATGAATAAACATAAATTAAACATAGAAATAAAGGTTCACAATCATCCTTACACATGACCCATAACCAATCTACAACTTAGGGTTCATCTTCCTAAAAAATAAGAGAAGCTAAAATATAGAGAGAAAGAGTGTACAAATGGGATGAAAATGAAAAATACATGGCTAGATACTTCTTCTCCTTCTTGCATTGATCACCCTTCTTAAATATTGAGAGGTTTTAAGGATAGGATGAAGAATAAATCACCCAAAACCTCTCCAAGCTCGTCATTCTCACTCTACATCTTCTCATACTCTATTTTTCTCTCTCTAGGATGCCCCCTTTGCTCAAAACAACCCCCTTCTATTTTATAGACCCACACAAGGCAAAGTTTGCACCCTATAATTCGATGTCGTGAACTTAGACAAGAGGTTGTTAACTTTTGATGGGAAGGGAAAGATCACAGCCTCGATCCAAGAGTTCAAGGCCGTGAACTTTGACAGGAGGTCATGAACTCTAGGGAATGGGAATTTTGCAGCTTTGCGATAAGAGTTCACAACTGGGAACTCTTGTCGTCAGGTGGTGAACTAAGTGGGAAGTTCACAACCTTGAACAAAAGTTAGCAGTCGAGATCGTTTTGTCGCGCCCGTGAACTTTTCTTATGGTCCATCTTGTCGTCGTTGCGTGGAACACGAGACCTACCGTGCTCATCATGGGACGTCCTCTCGAAGTTCGCGGGCATGGGGAGAAGTTCTCGATCTTGATCTCTTGCCACCCCCCCCCCCCCCCGCCCGCCCCGGCCATGAACTTTAGTAGGCCTTGTTTTCCACCATCTTTTCACCCCTCAAACGACCTCCAATTGGCACAAAACTTTGAGTTTCTCTTCCTTATCATACTAGCACTTGAAATTTAGAGAGAGAAAACAGAACCTAACCTAGAAACGGATGAGAATAAAAAAATTCATACCAAATGGCTACATAATGATAGAGACATGCTAAATCTTGGCATTTTGCCAAATAGGAGGAAGATATAGCAAAAAATCGAAGTTAACTAGCCAAACATGATGATTATTGCATGGAAAAACCTATGGAATTAGGGCTAAATAATACCAATTTTAGGTGTTATCAGTCCATTCGGTCTCTATCTCTTTTATCCCCCTTCCTCTCAATAGTCGTCTTTGATGCGAAAGCAACCCGGAGGAAGTTTGTTATTGATTGAATATGTTTTATGTGAATTGAAAGGTTTAGAGAATTGAAAGGTGCATAGTTCTATGCTTTCTCGCAAGTGTACTAAGAATAAAAAGGGGTATAGCATCTAGTGCAGTGCTCAATTAAAAAGAGTGACAAAATGGAATTAGTATGACCACCAACCTGGTTGGAACTTTTGTGCCTTAGCCCTCTTTGTGCTTCTATCTTCCAATCTCTGTACTAAATTTTGTGTGAAATATAGAGTGAAAAGGAAGAAAGAATAAAGTGATTCGGGTGAATTATTTTTATTTCAGGAAAGTCCCCCCCCCCCCCCCCCCCCCACCCCACCCCCCAAAATTCCCCTACATCAAGAGCTGAACAGTAGGGATGGCAGTGAAACTAGAATTCGTGGGTACCCGGCCCACCCAATCCTTTCAAAACGGGTAAAACTCGTGTTGACTGGGTTTGGCCCGGTTTGGATTTAAACTCGGTGTCTTGTTAAACGGGTTGGGGTGGGTTCGAGTTTGGGGTACCCGACTCCAATAGCGATGGTCGCCACCGTCGAAATTGTCTCCCGTCCCGCCGCCCTCCCCCTGCTCCTCCTCTACTCCCCGTCTCTGCCTCCATTCCTAGCGGGCTCCAGACCTGATTTTCGTCCTACCTTCCTCCCCCTGCTCCTCCTCTGCTCCGCGCCAACGATCGGAGGCTACGCTGCTGCTGGTCATCTTGGAGAAGAAGAAAGAATGGTGTGCGGAGTTGTGGTTCTCCATTCTCGAGATCGAATCTATGTACGTATATGATGGATGATCGTTGGTCAAAATTCCTTTTTAGGGTTTTAGAACAGAGAGCCATTCCGTCCATTTAAGTTACAGACTTTTGCTATCTGTAGTGGCTTAACAGATTCTTAGGGCCCCAGAACTCGAGGCAGGTGCGTTTGCTAACGATGGAGATTGAAGTGTTTGGGTCAAAGTTTTGCATTAAGATTAGTGAGTTTGAGATTTTATTTTTTTGGACAAAATATAATCATATATAATTATATATTGATGTATGTATGTATATATGGCCTTAATCTGCAATTTTGGAATCTTATGGACACCTGGATAAAAATGATGATCGTCATGGATAATTTGCGGATTTTCTTGAATTTTCTAGATTGGTGTTGAACAATTTGTATGGATAGTGTGTGATTTGTTTGAATTTTCTAGAATAGTGTTTTATGTATGGATAGTTTGTATGCCGATAGTTATGCTGAATTTTTATTTTGATAGTTTCTTGTTAATTATTGCAAATTTTTAACCATAGAAATCAATGGGTACTCATGAACCTCTGGATACCTAGTGAGTTGGGTTGGCTTTGAGTTTTTCAAACTCAGCGGTAGGGGTGTTCAAATGGTTATAGTGGTAATAACCAAACCAATTAAGCCTAAATTTCATTAACCATTGAATAATCTTAACCAACCTGTCCAAATTAGCCCGAAAACCAAATTAATCAAACCAAAGTTTAATTGATTTGGTTAATCGGATAATCGGATTAACCAAATAACATAACATTGCATGAAAATAATTATCTTGTTAATGAATAAACATAACCATATGTTGTTACTATCATAAACTATCATTATATATAAGCAATAATAATAAACTAACCATCCATGATTATCAATTTATCATCATAATTCGAGTTAATACATCATTCATCATCTCTGCACCTAATATAGTTAGATTACAACAAATCCCTTATGTTACACCCCATCTTTTTTCTAAGCCAAAATGACGATTATGCCCTTGGTCAAAATTTGTCAAATTTCACCGTAATGTCGAGGAGGACTAAAAATGTGAACTATCGGTTCAAGCGGTGTCGAATTTCGACATCAAATGAGAAAGTTACGGACATTAATCGAGTTTCGGATTAAACTCACCCGGTTCCTAATTAAACATCAAGTCCCAAAAATACCCCCTTAGTTTAATTAAACCCTACCAAATCCGAGAGTACCATCTAATCAAAACCTAAACCGTCTCCGCTATCCTGTTCGGCATGATATGAGGGCGGCGGGGAGAAAGCGGCAGAACTGAACGTCGGGGAGGAGCGGGATCTTTGGCCGCAAAGCGATAGGAAGCTCTCTTTAATACGAGAGCTGCTAGCTTAAGAAAGCTCGTCCGAGAGCAAGGCCGAGCGGGATCTGTGCCAGCCCTCCATACTAGGAGAGCTGCTGTCCGAGAGCAAGGCCGAGCGGGATCTTTCAGAGCGATGGGCAGTCCTCCCTACGACGAGAGCTGCTAGCTTAAGCAAGCTCATTTTGAGTTGAGAGAGACCAAGCTACCTCGTCTCACGTTGTTATTGCCATCCACCTCCGTAGTGCAAGAGCTGCTAGCTTAAGCAGAGGCCAAGCTACCTCGTCTCACGTTGTTATTGCCATCCACCTCCGTAGTGCAAGAGATGCTAGCTTAAGCAAGCTCGTCCTGAGTTGGAGAGCGACCAAGCTACCTCGTCCATATTGTTGTTGCCCTCCCTACTACGAGAGCTAATTGTTAAGCAAGCTGGTCCATTGTTATTGCCATCCCCACCGAAGCAAGCTGGTCCATTGTTAAGCAAGCTGCTCCATTTTATTCAGGCGAGAGCTAATTGTTAAGCAAGCTGGTCCATTGTTATTGCCATCCCCACCGAAGCAAGCTGGTCCATTGTTAAGCAAGCTGGTCCATTGTATTCAAGCAAGTAGGAGTTATTTTGGAAGCAAGTATGAAATCATCGGAGCAAAAATCAGAGCCAGTTCCGACAGAAGTAAGGTGAGTGTAAAGGAAGTAAATTCTACGCCTTACGTGTTCTTTCAAGAATTACAAGTCTTAAGTATTTTGATGAATTGACTGTCGTTGTTTGATTGTGCTTATGGTTTATGATATGTGATTTTGTTTGAGCTATGTTTGATGTGAATGGGCATGAGTTCTTATTTAATTTAAAGCTTTACGTTTATAAGTTATTGTTAAAGTTAAGAAACAAGTTCTTTTTAAGAAGTAACTCACCTTCAAGAAGGTGAAGTCGTTTTAAGTATTTTTAGTCACTAGCGCCAGTCCGTTGCCTTTTGAGACATTTTGAGATAGAGCATCAGTTATGCTCTTGAGATCTTTGAGACAGAGCAGCAGTCATGCTGACTCACTTCTACTGTCACTCCAGGAATTGGCCAAGTGAAACCACTTCCTAAAGCGTAGTATAGCGGAATAGGTTTATATGTCAACCCGAGTCCTAGATCTGATGACTACTCAGTGAATTCTTGTTATCTAGCAATGAAACTTGAATGCAAGTCTAAACTAACAAACTAACAAAGCAAGTAAACGGTTGTATTCAGGTTAAGAGAGGTCACCCGGATATGGTTCCCCCTAGACTGCAGTTAAGCCGGATTGTAATTACCAAGTTCAGTTTCTATGATATTTATACTGCGGAAGGTTCTTAAACAGCCTGAAGTCTCGACTAAACGTCTTCAGACCCTCTCAATCCGAGTCTCTAGCGGGCGACTAACCTCCACCGGAGTAAACAGATTGAGGCCTTAACAAACAAAACCTCCACTACCAGAATGAATCCGGTACAGAATAGTGAGTTGGTTCCTCGACTAAAGTCACCAACTCCCTATCTTCAATCAAGGATACTCTATTAACCTAGGCAGATATTCTCATTCTAGGTTAAAGCAGAAACAACTGGAATTTGATCAGGATTCATGCCATTCAATCATTCAAACCTAATTCGAATATAATCAAATCATAGAATCAGTACTTGGGTTCATACAATCAAAGCCTAACATACAATTCTAGGGTTCTCCATACCCAGATGAATGGGAGAACTACTCCATGGAGAAGAAAGCAAAAGCAGAATCAGACGCGGAATTCATACTGTGAAGGATGGATTCCTGCTCCTGGATGTTGATCGGCACTTCTCCAAGCTCAAACTGGCCTCCAATGGTGTTGAAGATCAATCTAGGGCACTTGGAGACTCTTGTTCGTCGCTTTCTCTCTCTAGGAACTGATCTCTCTCTCTAAAACTCGAATCCCCTTCTGTTTGGCTGAAAATCTGCTTAAAAAGGCATCAGTGGCCAAAGCACGGTCGAGGGCACGGCCGTGTAATGCCTTAGCCCGCCCGTGCTTTGGCTAGTATTAATTACACGGCCATGTGTTGGAAGAAACACGGCCGTGTTTGGTGATGGGCAGGGGCGGAGCCAGGATTTCGAGACCGGGGGGGCCGAAAATAATTAATTAATAAAAAAATTATAATTATTTTAGAAGTATAAGACGTTCTTTGATCATTGAAATCACTCAAAATAACATCTAAACTAAAAATTTTGGCTGTCATTTTTCCGTTTGAAATTGGGAATGATAATGAAAATTGAGACTTGAAATTAATTAAACTAAATAAAAAGAGGTGGTCTTTTATTGGTACTCTCACAATAAATGGGGAGTTTCGGTTTTGTTTGGGGAATTGTAGAGGGGGAGTAAATTAATGAAGATTAAAAAGTTGGTAAATAAAAATAAAAATGACGGTTTTGTTTGGGGAATTGTAGAAGGGGAGTAAATTAATGAAGATTAAAAAGTTGGTAAAAAAATGAAAAAGACAAATGTGATCTTGTGGATCGAACTCATGTCCTTGAAAACAAAAGTCAAATTTGACTTCCATTAGACTATACATCTATTACATAATAAAATTTACAGAACAAGTAATACTTATAAAATTTGTACAAAATATCCTTAATATCCTAGGGCCGAGACCAATCCCGGGGGGGGGGGGGGCACCCTACCTTAAACATAGCTCCGCCCCTGGGGATGGGCACGACCGTGCTTTGGGTGGACACGGCCGTGCTTCCAGCCCGTGTTTTTAGCCAGCTTTGCCCAACTCAAATTTGCTCTCGGCATAAAAAACACGGCCACAGAACACGGTCGTGTAATTATTTAGGTCTGCCCGTGTTTTGGCTCCAGCTTGACAAAATGACCTCCGAATGCCCCGAAACTCGTGGTTAGCCTTTCATTTGACGCTTGGGACCTGAAATATGACAAAGTAGCACAACCCGGCGTAAAATAGGCCAAAATACACGACTAAGCCTCTCAAACGGATAAGAATTAGCGGTGCAAATGCGTGCAATTATATCGTTATCAAATTCCCCCACACTTAACCGTTTGCTTGTCCCCAAGCAAACCTAACTCAAACCAATGCAACTCTACAGACCTCTATAGCAACAAACAACCCAGATTGTAGGTAGAGGACTTCCTAGGTCATTTAGCAGCTTACGAGGTCAACCGACGCACAAGTCATCTAATAGCTTCTTCGGCGAGAGCACTAGTATCGAGTCGGCATCATGGCAAATAGTGAACAGAGGACAAATGAATTGTGGATGAAGAGATTCCCAAAAACAAAAGATCATGGACTCACATTTTTCAAGGTGCTCTATTTTCTTCTTGAAGATGGTTGGAACCCCTTTTTCTTTCTGTTTTGCTTGTTTTCTGTTATTTTTTTTCTTTTCTTTTTTTTTCAAGGGTCCCAACCTGCTCTTACCGGCCATGCCAGGAGCGGATGTCTCGAGCCTCGTGCGGGGGAAAGACATGTAAGGGGGCTGAGGTAGTAGGTGGAAATTGGGAACGAATTCCCGTCTCCCCTTACACACTTTCGCCCTATTCGCACGGGAGACGTTATTTTGAAGCACATTTTCGAGCACTTGTTAAACTCAAAACATGATACAAGAGTCCATGACAGGTAGAGAATCCACAACACCACACAAACTCAAGGGTCCTAAGATCACTAATTCACTCAATCAACCAACACAATATGAAGAAGAAATGAAACTTCTTAAATGTATCAACATCCTCCACAGTGCTACACTACCTCCCTAGGTTGCATATTACTATAAAGACTGTCAATTCAAAGCATACTGAGCAGGCAATTGCAAGGAACACGTACTTGGAGCCCTCAAATTGAAAAATTTGGATAGTGGACTAGGCTCCAAGCACATAAACAGATCTAATGCAGTCAAAGATAAACATCCCCCCACACTTAAGATCGACATTGCCCTCAATGGAGAAGAGGGAAGGGAAAGGGGAACGATGTTACCGGTATGCACGGACTGCAGGAGACTGGAAGCGGACTGGAGAGAGTACCAGTCAGGGCAAGCACAGCCAAAGGAAACCAAAAAGCTCAAACACAAAATGTTAGGTCCAATGGTCAGCCCAATAAAACATCATCCAAAACCAAAGAAAACAAACCAAAATCGAACTGGTTTACAATCCGACTCAAAACACAAGAAAGAAAATCAAACCGTGGTGGGGTTGCCTCCCCACAAGCGCTTCTTTACCGTCGTGTAGCTGGACGCCCATGGTGGATACTCAGGGCGGTGCAGGAACAGGTGCCTTCAAGAGCGGATCCACGTCGCTCTTGAAGTACAACTTCAGGGTGTGGCCATGCACCCAACGGATGCAACCACCATCATCAGTCAGCTCGACCTGCCCATCTGGCAAGATGCAGGCGAGTGAGTACCCGGACGGCCAGGGTGGTCGTGGTGCAGGAGGTGGGACCAGCTCATAGTGGTCTCCACTCTTCTTCCGTGCAGGCTTAGCAACCTGCTACTTCGGCCGCGACTCCTCCTTGATCTTTTTGGTCGGAGGTGAGGCTGGATGGAGTGGCGGCGAAGGAATGATAGGAGGGTCCTGCAAAATGAGAGGAGCATAAGGATACACGACAGGCTCGTGCACCTGATCAGACATAGCATGCACAGGGGTGACAGCAATCATAGCATAGTGATCAAATTCAGTCACAGCAAAGGTAGCCTGTTCATTCCCAGAATGCAGGATCAGTTTACCATCATGCACATCAATAAGTGCCTTGGCGGTGGCAAGAAATGGTCTACCTAGAATCAAAGGCACATCCACATCCTCATTTACATCCAGAATAACAAAATCAACAGGATATGTGAATGCACCTACATTAACAAGCAGATCCTCTATGACACCCCTAGGATGCACAATGGAACGGTCAGCGAGCTGAATGCTCATCCTAGTAGGGCTAAGTTCACCTAAGTCTAGCTTCTTAAACAACTTATATGGCATGACATTTATGCTAGCACCTAGGTCCGCCAAGGACTTGCCTACATGCATGCTGCCAATAGTAAGAGGGATAGTAAAACTCCCTGGATCCTTGCGCTTTTCGGGCAGCTTGTTCTGCAGGATGGCAGAACACTCCTCGCTCAGCATCAATGTCGAAAGATCCCCAAGTTTCTTCTTGTCGGTGAGGACGTCTTTCATGAACTTGGCATACTTGGACATCTTCGACAGTGCCTCCACGAACGGTATGCTGATGCTGAGCTGCTTCAACATTGCCATGAACTTGGCAAACTCAGTCTCCAGCTTATCTTTGTGTAGGCGAGTGGGGAAGGGAAGCTGGGGCACATGCTCCTTAACCACTGGTTGTGGCTTGGGAGCAGGGGCTTCCTTCTCCACCCGCACTGCTGCATCGTCTGCTGGAAGTGCTGAAGCAGGTAGTGGTTCCTCCTGTCTGTCTGTCCAGCTGCTGATGCTGGTGAGGATCTCGAGGATTCGGAACAGTGGTGGCAGGCAGAGTCCCCGGTGCCCTGGTGGTGTTTTGGCGGGCCAAGATGCCCACCTGGGTCTTCAGATCCTGCAAAATGGCACCCTGGTTCCGCTGACCTGCCTCCAGTGACGTGATAGCAGCCTGAGTGCTAGTCATGAATGAAGCTAGAATGTTTTCCAGCTTCGTCATCCTGTCGTCTGGGGCTGGAGCTGCTGCTGGCTCGGCAAACTGGCGCTGGGGCTGCTGGAATGGCTGCCCCTGCCTAGGCTGGTAGGGCTGCTGCTGTGGGTCTGGCCCCTGGCGAGCCTGGAAGGGCTGCCTCTGCTGAAAACCACCTGCTGGTGCTGGGAAACCAGGTGGTTTAGTGGTGTTGCTGCTCCAGGCGAAGTTGGGATGTTGGCGCCACCCCTCATTATATGGTTACTGTATGGATCGAGGCGCCGCGCATTGGCGATGAAGGCCAACTGCTCCTGGGGTGTGGTAGACTCCCTCATAGCCTGGCAGTCCTCCACTAGGTGATTGGAGCTCTCGCACCACTGACATTGAGCTACTGGAGGTGTAGCCAAACCTCTGCCCGGAATCAGACTGTTGGGCTGCTTCAATGTCTGCACTAGCTCAGCTACCTGCTGCTCGAGCCCGGATCTGGTCTCCATGGCCTGCACACCATTGTCCCGGGACTGTCTGCCTCGGCTACCCTGTCCCCAAGAATGATCTCTGGCAGCCAAAGTACTGATCATCTGGTTTAGCTCGGGTGGAGTCTTAGTGAGAATATCCCCTCCTGGGCATAGAGACTCAATCACCCTCTGGCTATCTGGAGAGAGGGCACTGTAGAAGTTCCCCACTGTGAATGCATCACTGAAGCCATGATGGGGACACTGCCAGAAATAGCCCATGTACCGCTCCCAAGCATCACGAAGTGACTCATCTGGCTCTTGGCGGAAGTGAGTGATCTCCCGCTGAATCTCTGTAGTCTTCGATGCCGGATAGTACCTGTGCACGAACTTGTCAGCCAGATCGTCCCAAGAGGTGATGGACAATGGGGGCTGGGTCTCCAACCACCTCTTAGCATTCCCCGCCAGAGAATGGGGGAAGAGATGAAGGCGGATTGCATCATCCGGGACACCATTCAGCTTGAACCCGTTCGTCAGCTGCAGAAAACGGGACAGATGTACCCTGGCCTCCTCATCCTTCAAGCCATGAAACAGGATAGAGGATGTGATGAGCTGAATCCAGCATGGCTTGATCTCGAAGTTGTTTGCTGGAATAGGCGGGTAGAGGATGACCGGGCGGATGTCAGCAATCCAAGGAGTGTAGTAGTACTCCAAGGTGGGACCCGGCTGCGGTGGATGATGAACTCCATGATCCTGGGGTATGGGTTTGTTCCCCAGGACCTGATTCACTGGGGGAGCCTGCTGAGGATTCCCCTGGTGCGGATTGTAGTCTCCGTCCATCCCGTACTCTTCTTCAGAATCGCTACTCAAGTGGCCGTCTAGCCGCTCTTTCGTAGCCAGTCTAGCTCGCTGTTGTCTCCTGAGCTGGCGACAGGTGCGTTCAATCTCTGGATTCAACGGCAGTAAACCTCCCGACTGGCTACGGGTCATGCACTACCTGCACACACTCAAGCAAGCAGACCCGTGAAGGCACAAGTGGGACAAAGCAAACAAAGCAAAAAGAAAAGCTAAATTAACAGAAATCACTTTTCTTCAACAACCTAGCCGTTCCCCGGCAACGGCGCCAAAAACTTGACTCACTTCAACTGCCACGCCAGGAATTGGCCAAGTGAAACCACTTCCTAAAGCGTAGTATAGCGGGTTAGGTTTATATGTCAACCCAGGTCCTAGATCTGATGCTACTCAGTGAATTCTTGTTATCTAGCAATGAAACTGGAATGCAAGTCTAAACTAACAAACTAACAAAGCAAGTAAACGGTTGTATTCAGGTTAAGAGAGGTCATCCGGATATGGTTCCCCCTAGACTGCAGTTAAGCCGGATTGTAATTACCAAGTTCAGTTTCTATGATAGTTATACTGCGGAAGGTTTTTAAACAGCCTGAAGTCTCGACTAAAGGTCTTCAGACCCTCTCAATCTGAGTCTCTAGCGGGCGACTAACCTCCACCGGAGTAAACAGATTGAAGCCTTAACAAACAAAACCTCCACTACCGGAATGAATCCGGTACAGAATAGTGAGTTGGTTCCTCGACAAAAGTGACCAACTCCCTATCTTCAATCAAGGATACTCTATTAACCTAGGCAGATATTCTCATTCTAGGTTAAAGCAGAAACAACTGGAATTTGATCAGGATTCATGCCATTCAATCATTCAAACCTCAATCGAATATAATCAAATCATAGAATCAGTACTTGGGTTCATACAATCAAAGCCTAACATACAAATCTAGGGTTCTCCATACCCAGATGAATGGGAGAACTACTCCATGGAGAAGAAAGCAAAAGCAGAATCAGACGCGGAATTCATACTGTGAAGGATGGATTCCTGCTCCTGGATGTTGATCGGCACTTCTCCAAGCTCAAACTGGCCTCCAATGGTGTTGAAGATCAATCTAGGGCACTTGGAGACTCTTGTTCGTCGCTTTCTCTCTCTAGAAACTGATCTCTCTCTCTAAAACTCGAATCCCCTTCTGTTTGGCTGAAAATATGCTTAAAAAGGCATTAGTGGCCAAAGCACGGTCGAGGGCACGGCCGTGTAATGCCTGAGCCCGCCTGTGCTTTGGCTAGTATTAATTACACGGCCATGTGTTGGAAGAAACACGGCCGTGTTTGGTGATGGGCACGGCCGTGCTTTGGGTGGACACGGCCGTGCTTCCAGCCCGTGTTTTTAGCCAACTTTGCCTAACTCGAATTTGCTCTCGGCATAAAAAGCACGGCCATAGAACACGGCCGTGTAATTATTTAGGTCTGCCCGTGTTTTGGCTCCAGCTTGACGAAATGACCTCCGAATGCCCCGAAACTCGTGGTTAGCCTTTTCTTTGACGCCTGGGACCTGAAATATGACAAAATAGCACAACCCGACGTAAAATAGGTCAAAATACACGAATATGACTCTCAAACGGATAAGAATTAGGGGTGCAAATGCGTGCAATTATATCGTTATCACATGCTCTTGAGAATCGTGGTGAAGAGCCACCACGATAAGTTTAAGATGTTAGGGGGATGAATCGCTACGACTCCCCTAACTAAGTTTAAGTTTAATGAAAGCCTGAATGGCTTCTCATACGTATGAGTTGGCAACCGGACTAGCTAGTGAGGGATCCCCGTGTCAGTCAAGTATTTAAGTCAAGATTTAAGCTTTATGAGAGGAGAGTAACTTCAACTCCCTCAAAGTTTAAGAGTTAAGATTTTAAGATTGGAAGTACAAACAACTTCCACTAGTCAAAGTTAAGTGTTTAAGTAAAGTACTCAGGTATTAGAATTATTAAAACGTAAGGGCGCAGACTAACCCCAACTCACTCACCAGGCCATAGTAAGGGAATGAGCGAGAACCAGATCGGTAGCAGCTAGCTAGAGGAGCAGTTAGAGAGCAGCGAGTTCGAGAGGAAAAGTTCGAGAGCAACCAGCTGGAGGCGGGCAGTGCAAGCGTCGCGTAGGATGTCTATTAAAGATTTTTAGTAGCAGCAACGACAGAGACTACCTAATTATTTACATTTTATGATTATGAGTATAGACTGGAGAACATATTGAGATTTAAAGTTTGAGTTTAATTTGCCCACGTGTTAGGGCTTTGCTTTGAACTACAAGTGTGTTTTCAGTATTTTATTTATGAAAATTTTTTCCACTGAAATTTATGATTTGAGTATTTTATTTGTCAAGGGCATTTTAGTAATAGTAGTACCCAGCCAGGTTAGGGGGTTACATTTTGGTATCAGAGCCTAGTTCTTCCTCTGTTACTTGGTCTCCAAGGCATACTGGAATATCGGTCTCAGTTTTAAAGGCTTTTGTTTTTAAAGAAAGGAAAACGAGTCAAGGATCTTCTTTTAAGAGTTTATAGAATCTCCAGTCTACTCTAATCATATTAAGGTGAATAACTATGATGGCACGGCACGAAGGGATGGTAGCCAGGGTGCGATTGTTTAAGAATAGACTAGGACGCGATTTAGTTAATGATGACTCGATATTTGCACATGTATTCCCCTTTGTTTCTTGATCGTTTGAGCTTTAATTATCGCCTCTTTGGCCTATTTTACGCTAGGTTGTGTTCCTTTGTCACGTTTCAGGTCCTAGCACATAAAGTGAAGCATAGGCGCAAGTTTCAAGTCAATCAGAGATCAATTGGCGATTCGGGAGAAGAAACTTGGGCATGACTTGAAGAAGAATGGATTTCTACCTCACTTTATAGACAAATAATCATGCAAGCTTGTCATTAAAAGAAAGAGGACGAGACTACGAGCGTCTGGGATCAAACGGCGACTGATTCAGAGTTCGGACTAGGGAGAAACGAAGCATTGAATATAGGGGAACAGGTTCGGCAGTAAAAACACGGGCGCGCCTAAATCAAAACACAGCCGTGCCCATATCTAGGCACGACCGTGTTTTGGCCGACACGCGCGGGCGTTTTTTTAACACGGGGCAAAGCACGGGCGGGCAAAAGCAAAGCACGGCCGTGCCCTCGACCGTGTTTTGCCCAGAATCGGGTTTTTTAGCCCAAATTCGAGCCAAAGGAGGAGGAGAGCTGGGTTTTGGATCCCAAACACCCAAGGGACCAACCAAAGAGAGAAAGGGCGATCTGAGGGCATTCTAAGAGTGGAATTGGAGGATTTCTTCACCTTGGAAGCTCGAGGAACAAGCCCGGACTTGAAGACTGATCATCTGAAGATTCTTACTGCAGACTCTCTCTTCTTTATGTAGTAACTTCCCTTCACTTAGGTTTTGAGGAACCCTAGCTATGTTTGTTTGATTGGATGATTGTATGAGTAGTTTGACTTGATAATCTTGAGTTCATATTCAATCTATGCATGTTTTCATGATTCAATTCTGCTTTAGTCGAGATTATTGATTCTGCTTTGATCCTATGAGAGGGAATACCTGATTAGGTCAATAGAGCACCATAGATTGATAGTAGTGGATCGATTGCTTTAGTCAAGGGTTGATTCACTGCTTTGTATCGATTGAGAACCTCTTTCGATGGAGGGAGTCTAGTTCAGAACGCCTTGATCAGTTGTTCTAGAGAAGGATACGTCCCTCTAGGCAATTGACTCAAGAGGGCCTTGTTCCTTTAGTCGAGACTCAAGGTCTGGTCAAGGATTCTCCACATTGTGAATGAAAGTGAAACAAGTTAGAAATCATCAATCATTAGTCTGGCTAGTGGCTAGGGGGAATCATACCTAAGTGAGTTCCCCACCTGTAATTAGATTAACTTTAACTGTAGTTTGCTAGAGTAGTTTTAGTTGTTTCATCTTAATCTGGTTTGCTAAATAATAAACTGAAGCTGAGTAATAGTAACTCTAGAGACCCGTGGATTCGATATTTATCACTTGAGCCACTATACTGCAGTCCCTTCCATTGGTTACACTTGGCCATTGTTAGGTGTTGTGTCGTAGCGAGTCAAGTTTTTGGCGCCGTTGCCGGGGACGGCTAGGTTGTTGAAGAAAAGTGATTTTTGTTAATTTAGCTTTTCTTTTTGCTTTGTCCCACTTGTGCCTTCACGGGTTTGCTTGCTTGAGTGTGTGCAGGTAGTGCATGACCCGTAGCCATTTGGGAGGTTTACTGCCGTTGAATCCAGAGATTGACCGCACCTGTCGCCAACTCAGGAGACAACAACGAGCTAGACTGGCTACGGAAGAGCGCATAGACGGCCACCTGAGTAGCGATTCGGAAGAAGAGTACGGGATGGACAGAGAATACAATCCACACCAGGGAATCCTCAGCAGGCTCCCCTGGTGAATCAGGTCCTGGGGAACAACCCCATACCCCAGGATCATGGGGTTCATCATCATCCACCGCCGCCGGGTCCCACCTTGGAGCACTACTACACTCCTCGGATTGCTGACATCCGCCCGGTCATCCTCTACCCGCCTATTCCAGCAAACAACTTTGAGATCAAGCCATGCTGGATTCAGCTCATTACATCCTCTATCCAGTTCCATGGCTTGAAGGATGAGTAGGTCAGGGTGCATCTTTCCCGTTTTCTGCAGCTGACGAACGGGTTCAAGCTGAATGGTGTCCCTGATGATGCAATCCGCCTTCATCTCTTCCCCATTCTCTAGCGGGGAATGCTAAGAGGTGGTTGGAGACCCAGCCCCCATTGTCCATCACCTCTTGGGACGATCTGGCTCACAAATTCGTGCACAGGTACTATCCAGCATCGAAGACTACAAAGATCCAGCGGGAGATCACTCACTTCCGCCAAGAGCCAGATGAGTCACTTCGTGATGCCTGGGAGCGGTACATGGGATATTTCTGGCAGTGTCCCCATCATGGCTTCAGTGATGCATTCACAGTGGGGAACTTCTACAGTGCTCTCTCTCCAGATAGCCAGAGGGTGATTGAGTCACTATGCCCAGGAGGGGATGTTCTTACTAAGACTCCACCCGAGCTGAACCAGATGATCAATACCTTGGCTGCGAGAGATCATTCATGGGGACAGAGCAGCAGAGGCAGACATTCCAGGACCGTGGTGTGCACGCCATGGAGACCAGATCCGGGCTCGAGCAGCAGGTAGCTGAGTTGGTGCAGACATTGAAGCAGCCCAACAGTCTTATTCCAGGCAGAGGTGTGGCTACACCTCCAGTAGCTCAATGTCAGTGGTGTGAGAGCGCAAATCACTTAGTGGAAGACTGCCAGGCTATGAGGGAGTCTACTACCCCCCAAGAGCAGTTGGACTTCATCGCCAATGCTCGGCGCCTCGATCCGTACATCAATACATATAATGAGGGGTGGCGCCAGCATCCCAACTTCTCTTGGGGCAGCAACACCACTAAGCCACCTAGTTTCCCAGCACCAGCTGGTGGCTTTCAGCAGAGGCAGCCCTTCCAGGCTCGACAGGGGCCAGCCCCACAGCAGCAGTCCTACAAGCCTAGGAAGGGGCAACCATTCCAGCATTTCCAGCTCCAGACACTCAGATGACGAAGCTGGAAAATATTCTAGCTTCATTCATGACTAGCACTCAGGCAACTATCACGAGGTTAGACCAGAGCGTAGCCTCACTAGAGGCAGGTCAGAGGAACAGGGTGCCATTTTGCAAGATCTGCAGAACCAGGTGGGTATTTTGGCCCGCCAGAACACTACCAGGGCACCGGGGACTCTGCCTGCCACCACTATTCCGAATCCTCGCGATCCTCACCAGCACTAGCAGCTTGATGCCATCACTACCAGGAGTGGCAAGACCACATCAGCTGCTCCTGCCCAGCCTAGTCGAGATGAGCCACTACCTGCTTCAACACTTCCAGCTGATACTGCAGAAGTGGGGGAAGACAAAGAAACGCCTGCTCCCAAGCCACAGTCAGTGGTTAAGGAGCATGTACCTCAGCTTCCTTTCCCCACTCGCCTACATAAAGACAAGCTGGAGACTGAGTTTGCCAAGTTCATGGCAATGTTGAAGCAGCTCAACATCAGCATGCCGTTCGTGGAGGCACTGCCAAAGATGCCCAAGTATGCCAAGTTCATGAAGGACCTCCTCACCAACAAGAAGAAACTTGGGGATCTTTCGACAGTGATGCTGAGCGAGGAATGTTTTGCTATCCTGCAGAACAAGCTACCCGAGAAGCGAAAAGACCCAGGGAGTTTCACTATCCCTCTTGTTATTGGTAGCATGCATGTAGAAAAGTCCTTGGCGGACCTAGGCGCTAGCATAAATGTCATGCCTTATAAATTGTTTAAGAAGCTAGGCCTAGGTGAACCTAGAACTACTAGGATGAGCATTCAGTTAGCTGATCGTTCTATCGTGCATCCTAGGGGTATCATTGAGGACTTGCTTGTTAA
This sequence comes from Linum tenue, assembly GCA_946122785.1. Lineage (NCBI taxonomy): Eukaryota > Viridiplantae > Streptophyta > Magnoliopsida > Malpighiales > Linaceae > Linum > Linum tenue. The sequence goes on along the minus strand of CAMGYJ010000003.1, from coordinate 18,135,717 downwards.
TGTGGGCGCATTCACATATCCTGTTGACTTTCTTATTTTGGATATAAATGAGGATGTGGATGTACCTTTAATTTTGGGTAAACCGTTTCTCGCCACCGCCAAGGCGCTTATTGATGTGCATAGTGGTAAATTGATTATGCGTGCTGGTGATGAACAGGCTACATTTTCTGTGTCTGAGAATGGGAAACACTCTCATTTGCATGATGACATAGATTACTGTGATATGCTTGCTGATTTTGAGACCGCACTCACTATAACAAGTGCGGGTACTGACGATGTTCTTGAGCGTTGTATTTTGCTAGGTGAGCATGCATCGCAGGAGTCGCAGCTGGCGGAGCAGTTGGCCGAGTTGGAGAGTGGCCCCTTCTTGGAGGGCGACAGGCTGTTCAAACCGATCTCATCCTCCACCCGCATCGCTACTTCCTTGGAGGAACCACCAGAGCTGGAGCTTAAGCCCCTCCCTCCTCATTTGGAGTATGCATTTTTCCGGGAGGGGAATAAGCTGCCAGTCATCATCAGCTCGACCCTCACACCCGAGCATAAGACTAGACTGGTGACCTTGCTGAAGCGGTACAAGCGAGCTCTCGCATGGAAGATCACAAACATCCGGGGGATCAGCCCTTCTTTCTGCTCCCACCGGATACTGATGGAGGATGAGATGCCGCCAGTGAGACAGCCGCAGAGAAGACTGACACCAAACCTGGAGGCTGTGGTTCGGGCAGAGATCGTGAAGCTGCTGGACGCGGGGATCATCTTCGCCATTTCCGACAGCGAGTGGGTCAGTCCCACCCAGGTGGTACCCAAAAAGGGGGGGGGGATGACTGTGGTGCCTAACGAGAAGAATGAGCTGATCCCGATGCGCACGGTGACTGGGTACCGTGTCTGCATTGATTACCGGCGTCTCAACGACGCCACTCGGAAGGACCACTTCTCGCTACCATTCGTTGATCAGATGCTGGAGAGACTGGCGGGGCACGAGTTTTACTGTTTCCTGGATGGGATGTCCGCGTACTTCCAGATCCTATTGCACTGGAGGACCAGGCGAAAACCACTTTCACCTGCCCCTTCGGCACCTTTGCCTACCGGAGGATCCCATTCGGGCTATGCAATGCCCCGGCCACTTTTCAGCGATGCATGCTTGCTATCTTTGACCGTATGGTCGGCGAGATTATGGAGGTGTTTATGGACGATTTCTCGGTTTATGGAGACTCATTCTCTCACTGTCTCCATAACCTGGAGCTTGTCCTTAAACGGTGTGAAGAAACGAACCTGGCACTGAGTTGGGAGAAGTGTCACTTCATGGTTCGAGAAGACATAGTTCTTGGGCATAAGATCTCCAAGATGGGGATTGAGGTGGACAGAGCGAAGATCGAGACTATCAGCAAGCTGCCTCCTCCTACATCTGTTAAGGGGATCCGGAGTTTTCTTGGTCATGCAGGGTTCTACAGGCGGTTCATCAAGGATTTCTCGAAGATTGCTCTACCCCTGACTAAGCTTCTAGAGAAGGATGCCCACTTCCAGTTCACTGATGCATGCACAGCGGCTTTCACGACCTTGAAGGAGAAGCTCACTCAAGCTCCTATCATGGTTGTTCCTGACTAGTCCCTGCCATTTGAGCTTATGTGCGATGCCAGTGACTTTGCTGTTGGAGCTGTATTGGGGCAGAGGCGAGATCAGCATTTCCGACCTATCTACTACACCTCGAAGACCTTGAATGAAGCCCAGGAGAACTACACCACCACGGAGAAGGAGCTGCTCGCGGTGGTGTTTGCCTTCGATAAATTTCGTCCTTATCTGGTCTTGTCCCATGTGACCGTGTATACAGATCACTCCGCGATTCGATACTTGATGAGCAAGGCTGATGCCAAGCCTAGGCTCATATGATGGATCTTACTGTTGCAGGAGTTTGACATTGAGATTCGGGACAAGAAGGGAGCGGAGAATGTTGTTGCCGATCACCTCTCCCGGTTGGACGCACCCCCTGCGGACAACCTCGAGGAGGAGATCAACGACTCCTTCCCAGACGAGAAACTGATGATGATGTGTCTGGTGGAGAGTGTTACCCCCTGGTATTCTGAGTTTGCAAATTATCTTGTGGGACAGCAGCTGCCCAAGGGGATGACAACTCACGCCAAGAGGAAGTTCCTCTCCGACCAGAAGTACTACTTCTGGGATGACCCTCATCTCTTCAGGATCGGAGCCGACGGGATCATCCGTCGTTGTGTTATGGAGAGTGAGATGGAGGGCATTCTATCTCACTGTCATGAAGGACCTGCTGGCGGTCACCACGGAGGGAACCGCACGGCGAGGAAGGTGCTCCAGTCGGGCTTCTACTGGCCCACGCTCTTCAAGGACGCAGACGCCTTCACACGCAGGTGCGACCGATGCCAGAGGTCAGGTAACATCTCTGCCCGTGATGAGATGCCCTAGAATGTGTTTATAACTTGTGATATTTTTGATGTATGGGGTATCGACTTCATGGGTCCCTTCCCTCCATCTTTTGGTAATACCTATATCCTTGTTGCTGTTGACTACGTCTCTAGGTGGGCTGAGGTGCAAGCTTTGCCCACTAATGATGCTAGACGTGTTTGTGGTTTTCTGAAGCAGCTATTCTCCCGGTTCGGGACACCTAGAGCCATCATAAGCGACCGAGGCACCCATTTCCAGGGTCAGTTTGATAAGTTGTTGTCTCGCTATGGTGTCACTCATAAGGTGTCCGTGGCCTACCATCCTCAAACAAGTGGTCAGGCCGAGCTGACGAACCGGGAGCTCAAGCGTATCCTGGAGAAGACGGTGAACCTATCCCGCAAGGATTGGTCCACCAAGCTCGATGATGCTCTGTGGGCATATCGCACTGCCTATAAGACGCCCATTGGTACCTCACCGTACCGGCTTGTCTATGGAAAGGCATGCCATTTGCCCGTGGAGCTAGAGCACAAGGCCTTCTGGGCCCTTAAGCTGCTAAACTTGGATGTTAGTGTTGCAGGTGTTGAGCAAAAAATGTAGATGTTGGAGCTGGAAGAGTGGCGTTATCACGCCTATGAGAACACCAAGCTGTACAAGGAGCGCACTAAGCGCCTGCACGATGCACGGTTGCGGGGTCCGAAAGAGTTCCAGGTTGGTGATCGAGTTCTCCTTTATAACTCTCGCCTGAAGCTCTTTCCCGGAAAACTCCGTTCCCGGTGGTCTGGACCGTACACGGTCACACAGGTGTTCCCGTATGGCACGATTGAAATTGCTAACCCGCAAACTGAGCCGTTTAAAGTGAATGGCCATCGTCTCAAGCTCTACCTGGGAGACGAGGCCGAACGTGCGGAGTTAGCAGTGGAGCTCGCGGACCCTTAGTTCCGCAATTGGCGTCCAGCTAAAAGACGGTAAAGAAGCGCTTGTGGGGAGGCAACCCCACCAAGGTTTGTTTTTCTTTCGTTTGTGTTTCAGTTTGTCCACTTGGAACTATGGTTTTTATCACCCAGTGTGTTTTGATGACTCTAGACCTGATGACTGGTCCCATTTCCAGCCCCCCGACAGTCCGTATTCCCGGTAACATCCTTTCCCCTTATCTTTCCTTCTGCTCCATTGAGGGCAATGTCGTGCTTAAGTGTGGGGGGGGGGGTGTTTATCTGTTGTTGAATGCTAGATGAGTTTGTGTGCTTGGAGCCTAGTCCACTGTCCAAATCTCGAGATTTGAGGGCTCGAAGTACTGCGTGTTTGATCATATTGGCACTGTGTTGTGATTGGTGAATTTAATGGTTTTCGGATTGATGCATGACAACTTGATTGCGACTAGGACAACCTATGATGAGGACTGAGACGTGCAGTAGAATTGTGTAGGGTTCAGTTCTTTCAACTGTTTGCTTACCAACTGTGACTTGGATTGATCACTTGTTCTTGACAATCATTTATGCATCTAGGTCAGGGAATCAGAATGTGAGATAGAGCATATAGGTAGCCATGTGAGATTTGAGCCTGCTCGATTCTTTCCTGTGCGATAGATCCCTCTTCCATGATGTGTAGCATTCACGTTGTCACTAGCTAAGATGATGGGGGCATAGGATTAGCCCACGACCAAATTGACTGTCCTAATGTGTCATATCCCCTAGTCAGCCCCTTTGAGCCGTGTGTTGTCCCTTCTTTTGGTCTATAATGAAAAATCACCCTTTTGCATCTTTTAGAAGGTTCCACAGAGTGGTTTTTACATGTTCTCTGCTATTTCTGCTAAATTTAATGTGAGTGTTGGAGGTAGTGCTTAAAAGTTGGGCATGTGTTTGAAATATGTGCAGAAGTGGTGGCTCTCTTAAGAAATGAAAAGAAAAACAAAGGAAAAAAATGAAAGCAAAAGAGAGCCACTACCAAAAATCTGAATAAAGCCTAGTAAGTAGTGTTTCCTAGCAGTCAGGCTTGGAAATGTTGACATTTATACCGCCTTCGCTCTTGTGCTCTTGAGATATTGAGTAATGCAGAATAGTAGAAAGGAAATACTGGTTTGCTTTATTGTGATTGTGTGGGTTTGGAAATGTGGAACCTTGTGCTATGAATACTTCCACCACCTAAAAGGCCTTTTCCCCATGTCCAAGATCCTAGCCAGTCACTTGAACCTGTGTCTAAGACCTCCTGATTAGTTAGTGGTGACACCCCATATGTGAACTCTAGCATTTAGAGGCTGCCATCATGGTGAAGAGATGTTAGGGATTGAGAGAAATAGCATGCGCATTTTTCGCATCAAATTGTCCTGACCCCACTGGTCGAGAGTGAGTGATTCATTTTCATATTCTGTATACTCTTGTACCCCGGTGAGGACCTAGATTGCTCGGTCTCTATTCTGATGTCTTGAGTTGGATGCATGAGGTGACTGTTTTGAGTAAGTGGTTGAGTCAAGTATAGGTTGGTTGGTGGACAGAAGGGAGACTCTTCCTTTACTCGATTTTGCTGCACTCGAATGTCCTTTGTGGTGGTTGTTCAGGTTGCTATTGAAGTTATTCATGTGTTGATGTTTGAAAACCAGTACGATTCATGTGTTTTGTGCCTTTATGACTTGTCCCCAATGTTGGTTGATTGAAATATGTGAGCTTACCTTGTGTCTGACTTGGTTTGCTTGGGGACAAGCAAACGGTTAAGTGTGGGGGAGTTTGATAGACCGTTAATTAAACATGTTTTCACCCCTGTTCTTACACCGTTTGAGATGTGGTTTCTCGTGTTTTAGACCGATTTCACGCTAGGTTGTGCTTGTTTGTGATATTTCAGGTCCTGGCAAGTGAATGAAGGTTTAGGAGCGAGTTCGGGGTCGATTGGGCGAAGATCGGGCGCGAGGCAAGTCACAAAGGAAGCCACACAGGTACGCCCACAACCCACACGGCCGTGCAAGTGACCAGTTTGGCCGTGTGGGATTGTGAGAGACGTCACACGGGCACAGAAAATTTCCACACGGCCGTGTGAAGTTGCACTTTGGCCATGTGGAATTGTGCGAGGCTTCACACGGCCAGGCTGGGTGAGCTACACGGCCGTGTGACCCTGGCCGTATAAGAAGCCTGGAATTCAACTAATCGATACGCAGTGTTTGGAGCCACACAGGCAACTAGGTGGGCCACACGGCCGTGTGGCCTGCCCGTGTGAGTCGGGATTTTCTGGTTTGAAGCCAATTTCCAGCCACAAGCCGGGGGGATTCGAGTTTTAGAGAGACAGAACGATTCCTAGAGAGAGAAAGCGACGAACAAGAGTCTCCAAGTGCCCTAGCTTGATCTTCATCACCATTGGAGCTTGGCTTGAGCTTGGAGAAGTGCCGATCAACGTCCAGGAGCAGGAATCCATCCTTCACAGTATGAATTCCGCGTCTGATTCTGCTTTTGCTTCTTTCTCCATGGAGTAGTTCTCTCATTCATCTGGGTATGGAGAACCCTAGATTTGTATGTTAGTTTTGATTGTATGAATCCAAGTACTGATTCTATGATTTGATTATATTCAATTGAGGTTTGAATAATTGAATGGCATGAATCCTGATCAAATTCCTGTTGTTTCTGCTTTAACCTAGAATGAGAATATCTGCCTAGGTTGATAGAGCAACCTTGATTGAAGGTAGGGAGTTGGTGACTTTAGTCGAGGAGCCAACTCACTATTCTGTACCGAATTCACTTCGGTAGTGGAGGTTTTGTTTGTTAGGGCCTCAATCTGTTTACTCCGGTGGAGGTTATTCGCCCGCTAGAGACTCAGATTGAGAGGGTTTGAAGACCTTTAGTCGAGACTTCAGGCTGTTTAAGAACCTTCCGCAGTATAACTATCATAGAAACTGAACTTGGTAATTACAATACGGCTTAACTGCAGTCTAGGGGGAACCATATCCGGGTGACCTCTCTTAACTTGAATACAACCGTTTACTTGCTTTGTTAGTTTGTTAGTTTAGACTTGCATTAAAGTTTCATTGCTAGATAACAAGAATTCACTGAGTAGTCATCAAATCTAGGACCCGGGTTGACATTTAAACCCAAACCCGCTATACTACGCTTTAGGAAGTGGTTTCACTTGGCCAATTCCTAGAGTGACAGTAGAAGTGAGTCAACAACCTATATCGGTTATGGATAGTGACAAGATTCTACAAGTAGCCTAGTGTCATATCCTCGTTGCACCCTTCGACTATTTAGCTCACATAATTTGTGGACACCAGTGGGGTATTTTTCTCTCTACTCTAGCAAAGTGTGCTTACTCTCAACATAAGTGGGTGGCTCAAATTCTGGACACCAGTACGGTGTTTATAAACACTCAGCACCAGTGGGGTGCTTATGGTTGCTTAATATGAAAATCTCATGGCTCAACTTGAAAACATGAAATGCGTTTTTAGGTTCCCATTTCCACAGAAGAAAGGTAGATTTTAAAAGATATGGAAGATATATTCAGCATTTTGAAAAAGAATCATTGATGCAAAGTCTTAGATCAAGATTGGTAGTAGGCACACAATGTTCCAAATAGGTTGAAATGCGAGTTACACATCATTCTTTATTATGATATAAAGGTTGGTACACATCTTCAATATGGTAGAGTATCTATACATTTGTTTGATTGTGCGGGGCCATATGATGCTCGAATTAAGCCTTCTCGAGTAGTATGCCTACTAATCTCCATAGCTAGGTAGTGGGTTATTGATGTTTGAACGAATAACTTCTTCGAAATTTCTCATAGATTCCTTGTGATCTGATACCGTTGACTTCTTTTGCTGTCATCGAATTTCTTCTAGAATGAGCACAACCTTGGATCTGGTACATAGGATTTGACTTTATCCTCGTGGATGAACAATTTTAGAGAATTGTTGATTTATTATGGTTAAATCCGCCATGTTGATAAATGAGATGAATATATGATAATCATGCGAAATGGTGTGAATATGCATATGCAAGATGTTTTTGGTGTGGATGCATGAATGTTGGTGAAATTACCTTCTTGATTGATTGTAGAGTGAACGAATGGAGAATGAACGAAAAATGCTAATGTCATGATTTTTGTAAACTTTTGCATAACATCTAACCACATCATTCATGCATAATCGATGAAGCATAATTCATTATATCATAAACAAACATGAATCATAAACACATCATCCTATTTAGGCCAACTTAGGGTTTTATGAGGTTTAACAACGATGTTTAAGATAGGCCTCAAGATAATTTTTGGATAGTTTAAGGTGGCTTCTAGACTGACTATATGCTGGGTAATGAGGTCTAGGGATTTATTCCCAAGTTGTACCCTACTATTGCTCTTTCAAGCTTAGTCGGATACCTCAAATCAACCTCGGATTTGAGTTCAACTTGGTTAGAAAGTTTCGCGTTTGTTTGATACACGAGTCCACAACACAACATAAGGAAAATTATCAATACCACATGAATTAACGATCCTAAATCCACTAGTTCACAAAATCAATTGGCAAAACAGAGAGACATATAGAAAAAATCTTATAATTCAACATCCTCCATAGTGCTACAACTACCTCCCTAGGTTGCATATCACCATAAAGACTGTTAATTCAAAGTATACCGAGCAGGATTTTGCAGGGAACAGTACTGGGAGCCCTCAAATCGATATTTGGAAAGTTGACTAGCCTCCAAGCACGCAAACATATATACAGTCAAATAGAAACACCCCCCCCCCCCCCACACACACACACACTTAAGCACGACATTGCCCTAAATGGAGATGAGGGAAGGATAAGGGGAACAATGTTACCGGGATGAACAGACTGCAACAGACTGAAAAGTAGACCAGTCGGAGAGAGGGGGACTGGAAATGGGACCACTCGAAGCAAGATCACGGGCTAGAGCGAAAACAATCACTCAAGCACAAAGGCGTTAGGTAGAGTTGTCAGCCCAATAGTACAACAGCCAAAAGAAAAAAAAAACAAACCAACACACAAAATCCAGTTGGCACTCCGTCCCAAAACAAAATAAAACAAATGACAACACAGAGAAATGTCAACGAGTACAGCCTACTCGAGCTGGTCGAAGTTAATATGCTCCATGAGGTCGTCAAAGGCATTCGACGGTGGTGGTGGTGGTGGTGAGTGCTCCCACGGAGTGGTCCAGTGGTGCTTTCTGCGGTGGATGACAGGACTGGAGTAGGTGCTCATGGTACTCCAACATCCAACGGTTGCGGCCTCGCTCCCGCTCGATGTAAGAAAGGGTAACACCCTGACAAGCATCGATACGGTCGAGGCGCTCGTCAAACACAGCCATCTTGGTGGCGTACACAGCCTGGTTTGCTGAGTACTGCTGGTGAAACTGGTGCTAGTGGCCCATGAGTTGCTGGTTCTGGAGCCTAATCTGCTGAAACTCGAGCCCCATCTGGTGGAACTGCTTGGTGAAGAAATCCATCGACAGAACAGAAGGACCGAAGGAGAACTGAACTTGCTCGGGTATCCATCATGGAAGAAGATCTCCTTGAGGGGAAAGTGGGGGCTCCGGCTCATCTGCATCCATAGCTCCTTCATCATCATCATCATCGTCATCTGCGTCGTCCTCCTCCTCCCCTGTATAATCATCATCATCCACGTCATCCGCACATCCTCGGCAACAGCTGGAGGCAAGGACAACCCGTCGACCCCCCCCCCCCCTTCAGTAGAGGCCAACAGGGGTGCATTATGAAGCACATCCCTGGTGAGAGGAGAGGAGTCGCTGTGCTCCGTGGCGTAGGTCAACCCCTCAAGGTTGATCTCAAAGTGGTGCGCCAGACGGTTGATTAGGGTACCACAGAAGAGGTAGTTGGCATTATCGTAGCACCGGGCAAAGGTAGTCGCCATGAAAGACCCCAAGTGTAGCATGTGGTCGGGATCCCCCATGGAGTACATGGCATAAAGCACACACTTAGGTATCTTGTGCAATCCGGTGGCGTTGGGGATAACAGAGCGGGTGAGCAGGAGGTTGATGATGTGCCACTCGGTTCGAATGGTAGAGACAGTCGTCTGGCTATCCTCAAACGATCCCTGCCTGTATTTAGGACGGACAATGTGCCGGTAGAAGTCATCCTGGTTAAAGACGGGAGGATTGGGGACCTCCTTGTGATGTCTGGAGTACAAATAATAATGGATCCCCAAGGCATGAGCTAACCCGTCGATGCTCATCTGCCGAATGTGGCCGCCGAGCCGGAAAGTGACGCCAGTGATGGAATCGCGAGCCACCTTGGGCCGATACTTAAAGGTGGAGTAGAAATTCCAAACCAGCTCCGTGTAGGTGGAACCTCTGGTAGTCAATAGAACCCGCCAGTGAGGGTGGCAGATGCAAGCATCCATCTCATCGAGGAAGTGGAGCTGGTGAAATACCCCAAACTCGAGGTGATGGTGGCGGTGAAGCACCCCTTTGATGACCCTGGCGAACTGGTCAGCAAAATCGACGTGAAGGCGCAAGTCCTGCACGTATGGGTGCGTGAGAGACATGATCCTGCATAATAATCAAACCAAAGGTGGAATCAAGAGAAAATCCTGTTAGGACAGCAAGCAGGGGTTCTACAGTACCCCCACACTTAAAGATCACCTAGGTAAGCAGTCAAGCACAAAGCAGTCAATTCCCAGTAAGAACACGGCAAAACAACCACAGTGCAAGCATGAATCATGGCAAAACCGGAGCATATAGGTAATCAGGCACCTAATCCGCACTAGAAGGCCACATCAACAGCATCCCTCACCCTATCCTAGTTCAATCATGCCAATTAGTTCACAGTTGACGGACCTAACATCCACAGTCTGATTTTCCAGAAATAGCAAAAAATAGTCAAGATACACACCTGAAAACACAAGTACGATAGCAGAGGGACGCGAGTGGAGGGCGAGGGATGCTAAATCGCGGCCAGGTTTTGGATTAAATAGGGAAAATACCTAGTCAGATATTTGAGGCCCGCAACAGGGTATTTGGCCTTTTGCCCACCCTATGAACAGAAGGCGGCCCGGCCGCAAGGCCAAAATACCCGGTCGGGTATTTGATTCCACGATTGGGTATTAGCGCCTTTTCGGCCAAACTCAAGTTTTTTTCATTTTTCGAACTCCCCTGAGCAGATTTACCCCATACCAAGGTATACCAAACGACCTAACTTCACCACACGTCGCAAACTTACTCGAACATGCCAAAAATCAAATGAAAAGGGAAAAAGAAATGCAAACCGTGTTGGAGTTGCCTCCCGAGAAGCGCTTTCTTTTACGGCTTTATCTAGATGCAGCCAACGGAGCTAAGGGTCCGCGAGTTCAACAACCAACTCCGCACGTTCGACCTCGTCTCCTAGATAGAGTTTGAGATGATGGTCATTCACTTTAAACGGCTCAGTACCCCTTTGGACCCCTCAATCGAGCGTCATGAAGATGCTTAGTGCGCTCCTTTTACAACTTGGTGTCCTCATAGGCGTGATGACGCCATTCCTTCAGCTCCATCATCTACATCTTGCGTTCAACACCTACAAGACTCACATCCAAGTTAAGCAACTTAAGGGCCTAGAAGGCCTTGTGCTCTAGCTCAACAGGCAGGTCGGCGAAGTACCGATCGGCGTCTTGTAGGCAGTTCGGTATGCCCAGATAACATCATCGAGCTCGGTGGACCAATCCTTGCGAGATTGATCCACCGTTTTCTCAGTTATGCGCTTAAGCTCCCGATTCGTCAGCTCTGTCTGACCACTCGTTCGGGGGTGGTAGGCCATAGACACCTTGTGAATGACACCATAGAGAGAGAGGATTTTATCGAATTGGCTTGAAAATGGGTGCCTCTGTAACTAATGATGGCTCTAGCCATCCCGAACCGGGAGAACAACTGCTTAAGAAACTGACAAACACGTCTAGTATTATTGGTGGGCAAAGCCTGTGCTTCAGCCCACTTAGAGACGTAATCCACAGTAACTAAGATGTATAGATTACCAAATGACGGAGGGAAGGGGCCCATGAAATCGATACCCCAGTCATAAGAAAATTTCACAAGTAATAAACACATTATGGGGCATCTCATCCCAGGCAGAGATGTTACCTGACCTCTGGCATCGGTTGCACATACGTGTGAAGGTGTCGGCTTCCTTGAAGAGCGAGGGTCAGTAGAAGCCCAACTGTAGTATCTTCCTCGCCGAGCGGTTACCGCCATGGTGCCCTCCAGTAGGTCCCGCATGGCAATGAGACAGAATGCCCTCCATCTCATTTTCCATGACACAGCGACGGATGCCCCGTCGGCTCCAATCCTGAAGAGATGTGGGCCATCCCATAAGTAGTGCTTCAAGTCGGAGAAAAAATTCCTCTTGGCATGAGTCATCATCCCCTTGGGCAGCTGCTGGCCCACCAGGCAGTTCGCGAAATCGGAGAACCAAGGGGTGAGGAATGCGTTAGCATGATTACCATTCATTATCTATATTTTATTATATTTTAAAATTGACGGTACAGATTAGATTAAGAATACTTTTGGAAATAAAATAATATCACATTTGATTTTTATTCATTAAAACCTAATCACTCCCCACCTATCCCTCTCAGCCGTCTCCCTCCAGTGAGCCCTCCTCTCCTCCCGTGTCCCGTCTTTCGCCGCCCACCAACCCTCCCTCCTCCTCCTCCCTACAACCGCTAACCCTCCTCTCTCTCTCTCTACCCAACCACCCTCCCCTGCCCACCACACCGCCGACCGCTCACTCCCCTCCCTGCTCCCCTGCCCACTTCCCTCCCTCCTCCTCTCTCTCTCTCTCTCTCTCTCTCTCTGGGAGACGGCTGTGGCTGGAAAAGGTGGGATGAATAAAAACCTAGGTCTGATTTTTTCGCTTTGGTAGTGATTTTTCGTAGTGGTAGTGTTTTTTTCCGCATTGGTAGTGATTTTTTCGCTTTGGTATTGTTTTCTCGCATTGGTAGTCATTTTTTCTTAATGGTAGTGTTTTTCGCATTGGTATCATTTTTTCCGCATTGGTATTGATTATCATGAAAGTGCATTGCTTTTCAGTGAAATGGTAGTTTTTTTTGTAGTGGTAGTGTTTTTCACATTGGTATTTTTTTTGCATTGGTATTGATTATCATGTAATGGTATTGATTTGCATGTATTGATATTGATAAATCTGCAATTGTATTGGTGTTTTGTGAAATGGTAGTGTTTTTATTTCACGAATGGTATTGGTGTTTTATGCATTGGTAGTGTTCTTTTAATGGATTGGTATTGTTTTATTGTTGCAGCTGTATTAGTTCAGCTGAACGAAACAAGGAAAAGATTGGAAAAAAGGAAGAGAGATCTTGCTCGAGATTGTGCAAGTGAGAGAAAGAGAGAGAGAATTGTAATTGATATATTTTTGTAACTTTCTAAAATGTAATTTGTTAAAAAAGGTCATTAATAATTTTTTTCACATACCCAGTTTGCCCTTAGTAACCACGGTGATTACTATAAAATAGTAATCATCGTAACCTGTCTCCAAGTGGTGACACTCTTCCACCAGGCACATCATCATCAGTCGCTCATCTGGAATTGAGTCGTTGATCTCCTCCTCGAGGTTGTCCGCAGGAGGTGCTTCCAAACGGGAGAGATGATCAGCAACAATATTTTCGGCTCCCTTCTTGTCCCGGATCTCGATGTCAAACTCCTGCAATAATAAGATCGTATGAGCCGAGGCTTGGCATCGGCCTTGCTCATCACGTATCTTATGGCAGAGTGATATGTGTACACTATCACGATGGACAAGATGAGATAAGGGCGAAACTTGTCAAAGACGAACACCATCGCTAACAACTCCTTCTCCGTGGTGGTGTAGTTCTTCTGGGCGTAGGGTCTTCGATACGTACTAGATAAGTCGGAAATGCTGGTCTCGCCTCTGCCCTAGGACAGCTCCAACAACGAAGTCACTTGCGTCGCACATTAGCTCGAATGTTAAGGTCCAATGGGAGTGACCATTATAGGAACATGATTGAGCTTCTCCTTGAAGGTCGTGAATGCTGTTGTGCACGTGCCAGTGAACCAGAAGGGGGTATCCTTCTCAAGGAGCTTAGTCAGGGCACTACAGGAAAATCCACCTTCAATAACGGGAATTCCCGTGATGAAACAGCCAATTCCGTAATGGAAGACAATGTCACGGGAAATACTCGTGACAAGCGTGTCCGTGATTGAAGGTCTATTATCACGTGAATCCCATGACTAAGAAAGATCCAATAACGGGAAAACCCCATGACAAATTATCAATTTGGTCACAGTATTTCCTGTGACTAATCTTTGAACACGGGAAATTTACCGTGACAAATTTATAAAATAGTCACAGGATTTCCCGTGACTAATTAGGTTACTTGTCACGGGATATTGTCCAATAGTACCGAAATGTAATGAGCGCGACCAAGCTAGAGCAACTTGTTTTGTCTAAATAGTATCGGGGAACCCATAATCGTTTGTCCTTACTAATCACAGGTATGCATCACTTGTCACGAGAGAAATCATGCAATAGTTACAGGATGAATTCTTGCTTGAAACAGTTGAGAAGCCTGAGAACCATATATCATTCACTCGTCAATGTTGATCAACAACTAAGAAATATAAAGTCATATGGAACTTATCTAATCAAACATATCACAAACACCAAATATTTCAACAAAACAAGCTTGGGTATTTTATATCTTTCTTCAAAATAAAATTGCCATTGCACTTGAAAACGTGCAAAGTTGGACTACTCTTCTCTTGCTTCACCCTTCTTTCAGCCATTCTCCTTGCTTTGCACTTCTGAATTGTAAAAGATAAATAACAAAATTAGATTAGCTGAATAACACTACCAACATGTGACAAAACTAAGAAACATTAAAACATCACATTCATTCATATACTTATACATAAGGGATCATAATAAGACTAGAGCTAATAAAAAGTCAGCAACACTCTCCAAATAACAAAATACCGCAACTCTATAAAGAATAGAAATGATGTATGTAAAGAACATATACATTGAAGTGTTAATTTACATAACATTTCCTCTACTTGAACTGTATGTAAAATTATAGTTAAGAAATGCATACCAAGGGCTGATTAGTAACAGAAGCCTCTTGTCGGGACCTAACTGAGACAAAACGCGTGTGGACAAGATTACTTTTTTTTGGAAATAAGCCTGCAAGCACAAGTCTCCTTGTGAATCCATCTTATCTCAATAGAGTGGGATGATTTTGGTAACTGGTACCTATTGAAAACCAAGCAAAGTTAGATTTCAAGAAGCATTAAGGATAGACATATTGGCAGAATACATCATCAACAGATAATACATAAAATTCTCAGGTATGATCATATCATACCTGGAATCAGAACATAAACAAGTCTAAACATTGAGCATAGCCAAAATGGATAAAGTATATAGGTTCAATGCAATTTCAATTCACTAGGGATCATGACACATAAATCAAAAGGCTAAACTGCATTTGCCTAGTCCTCTAGATAGGTGTACAACAAACAAGGATATAATTAGTGAAGAAGTGATTACTTCAAAGAAAGCTAGTACTTTTTTAAGAAAATTTTCCTGCATACAATTCAATGGTACTAGACAGGTAGAAGAGAACACAAGCCAAAAAGTCTCATTGTGAGAGAATGGTAGCAACAACTGCCTTGTCCAGGCCCAAGCCGATGAGTTTACACTGAAAGAAGATTGTTCTGAGGTGAGGTGAGGATGCATACCCCAACAAGATACAAAGCAAACAAAACAAAAGGACAAGGAGATAAAGGGTTCAATTTGCTGCAGGTTAGTTGAGTAGAATGGGCAATTCAATTAGTCTATCAACCCCTAATCCCTAAACGTGTTGTAATATTAATTTCCATCAAGGTTTAAGGTGGGGTTTCAATTGATTATGAGGCCATGTAACAACAATTGGTTACGGGATAATAATCTGTCTATCCCTAGGTCACAAGTTGTAATTAAAAATAGCATAATAGAGCTAAAAATAGTCTAAAATAGAAACAGGGGAGGACATACCTAGTGGCCCATGAGATACAGAGGCAGACGAGATGCAGAAGCACCAGTGAACTAATAGTCTCAAGCAAGAGGTAAGAAGATGAATCTGATCGATTGAGATTGAAATTAAGAGATGATAGAGAGCAAGAAACCTTACTTCATCACCGCTTACTCGATGATTTGAATCCCACAGTGCCGCCTAGGGGCACTTCCCCTATCAAAGCACATAACATGTTTTTTTCTCTGCTTACAGCAATCGCAGCTTTATTAAGCGCCTAGTTGCACTTTCTTGAGCCCTAATATATCCTAGCTCACATAGGCGAGTAGCTAGATTATGAGTCGAGACCAAAACCAAATAGAAGATGAAGGCGATGGATGCAAGGAGATTTTCAGCAGACGTAAAATGAAACCCAAAACAAGGGGTTGAGCTAACTGAAATGAAGAAAGAGTCAATACTGAAGCATAATCTAGCCATCCTTTTGCTCTCTTGATAAATGGAAATATGGAGAGGCGGAGACTGGTTGGCATACCTGATTTCAAAATTCTACCCGTCGCGACCGATCTGGAATTCACCAGTTCCTCAAAACGGCGGAGGTATTCCACTTTACCGGCAAAGGGACCCATTCGGTTGAAGGAAGGAAACCTTTCGCAATCCTTCTCCACACCTTGATCCCAACTTCAACAATACCAGAAGATGAGTGAGGCGCATTCTTTTTATCGGCGATGGAACGATTAGATTGAAGGAAGAATATTTGCGATGGGCAAGATTGGGATGGGGAAGGAATGAGGAGGTCGAGGATGCGTCTTTGAGCTAGGGATTCTATTTGTGTGTGTGTGGTAGAGTTGAACTAGGGGTTTTGGTAAAGCCAAAAGTAGAAACAAGCTCTTGTTTTAATTTTTTTTAAATGAATTTGGGTGTTTCACTTTTCTTTCTTTGGAGCCAAAACGTGTTTCTCTTTTCAACTTTTGGAGCCAAAACGAAAAGATTGGAGCCAAAAGCATTCTGCCAAATATTTTTGTTTCATTTGTCACGGGACATTCAAAGATAATAATAAAGGGTGATTATCCCATTACCGATAAAGGCTATCTGACTTAATTAATTATGGGAATTATTTCCCATGACAATTATTAAACGTTTAGTAACGGGAAAAATCCCGTAATAATAATCCCGTGATGAAAGATCAATTTTCTTGTAGTGGGGGCAAGGTGATCTTCGAGAAGTCTTTTATGAACCACTATAGAAACCTGCATGAACCAAGAAACTACAGATCCCCTATAAAGATGTGGGAGGAGTCAGCTTGCTAATTGTCTTGATCTTGGCTCTGTCCACCTCTGTCCCCATCTTGGAGATCTTATGCCCCAGAACTATGTCTTCGCGAACCATGAAGTGGCACTTCTCCCAACTCAACGCCATGTTCGTCTCCTCACACCTTTTCAGGACGAGTTCCAGGTTATGAAGACAGTGAGAGAATGAGTCTCCATAAACCAAAATATCTTCCATGAACACCTCCATGATTTCTCCGACCAGACGATCGAAGATGGCAAGCATACACCACTGGAATGTGGCTGGGGCATTGCAAAGCCCGAATGGGATCCTCCAGTAAGCTAATGTGTCGAAAGGACAGGTGAAGGTGGTCTTCCGGTGCTACGGGAATCTGAAAATACCCGGACATCCCATCCAAGAAACAGTGGAACTCGTGCCCCGCCAACCTCTTGAGCATCTGGTCAATGAATGGCAAAGGGAAGTGATCCTTCCGGGTAGCGTCGTTGAGGCATCGATAGTCGATGCAAACGCGGTACCCGGTCAACCTGTGCTTCAGGATGAGCTCATTCTTCTCATTGGGAACCACAGTCAACCCACCATTCTTAGGCACCACCTGAGTGGGACTGACCCACTCGCTGTCAGAAATGGCGAAGATGATTCCCGCGTCCATCATCTTGATAATCTCTGCTCGAACCGCAACCTCCAGGTTCGGTATCAATCTCCGCTGGGGCTGTCTCACCGACCAAATCTCATCCTCTGACAATATCCGATGGGAACAGAAGGAAGGGCTGACCTCCCAAATATCGGTGATCTTCCAAGCCCGAGCTCGCTCGTACTGCTTCAACAGGGCCACTAGTCTGCTCTTCTTCTCGAGTGTAAGGGTCGAGCTGATGATGACTGGAAGCTTGTTCCCCTCCCGGAGAAATGCATACTCCAATTAAGGAGGGAAGGGCTTTAGCTCCAGTTCTCGTGGCTCCTCTAGAGAGTTGGTGATGCGGTTCAAGGATGACATTGGCCTGCTCACTTAGCAAAATACAACGCTCAAGGGCATCGTCAGTACCCGCACTCGTGATGGCGAGTGCGATTTCAAAATCAGCAAACATGTCACAGTAAATATAGCTTGTTCATCCCCAGCCCACAAAATTAACTTGCCACTATGCACATCAATCAACGTCTTGGAGGTGGCAAGAAATGGTCTACCCAAAATCAAAGGCACATCCACATCTTCATTTATATCCAGAATATCAAAATAAACAGGATATGTGAATGCACCCACGTTAACAAGCAAGTCTTCTATGATACCCTTAGGATGCACAATCGACCGATCAGCTAACTAAATACTCATCCTAGTGGTTCTAGGTTCACCTAGGCCTAGCTTCTTAAACAGTTTATTAGACATGACATTAATCTAGCGCCTAGGTTCGCCAAGGACTTTCCTACATGCATACTTCCAATAACAAGAAGGATAGTAAAACTCCCTGGGTCTTTGCGCTTCTCGGGCAGCTTGTTCTTCAATATTTCAAAATACTCCTCGCTCAACATCACTGTTGAGAGATCCCCAAGTTTCTTTTTGTTGGTGAGGAGATCCTTCATGAATTTTGCGTACTTGGTCATCTTCGACAGTGCCTCCACGAACGGCATGCTGATGTTGACTTGCTTCAACATTGCCATGAACTTGGCAAACTCAGTCTCTAGCTTGTCCTTGTGCATACGAGTAGGGAAGGGAAGCTGGGAAACATGCTCCTTAACCACTGGCTGTGGCTTGGGAGCAGGTGCTTCCTTCTCTATCCCCACCTCTTCATCTTCAGCTGGAAGTGCTGGAACAGGTGTTGGTTAATCCTACCTGTCCGGAGCAGGTACAGTAGACGTCGTCTTGCCACTTCTAGTAGCGATGGCATCCAACTACTATTGAGGCTTGTGAGGATTTGGAATGGTGTTGGCAGGTAGAGTTCCCGGTGCCCTGGTGCTGTTGTTGCGAGCTATTCCTCCAATCTGGTTATGGAGATCCTCCAAAATAGCACTCTGGTTTCTCTGGCCTGCCTATAGTGCATTGAATTTCCCCATAGAAAATTCCATGAACTAGTCCATCCTGGCGAACTTCTCTGTGCTGGTGCTCACGAAAGCCATCACCATATTTCTGGTTGGGTATTTGAGTGTCCTGACCGGGTATTTTGGCCTCCAGCTCCTTTAGGCGCCAAGCCGCACTCTCCATTTTTTGACCCGAAACTCGCTTCCATGCCCCCATGTCCAGACCAAGTCCTGAAATATGACATAACGCACAATCTAGCGTGAAATCGGCTTAAAATACGAGAATAGACTCTCAAACGGCTCAATAATGGCGGCCAAAACATGTGCAAATAACGGCCTATCAAGTGGCTGGGAAACGCAGAGACTACTACGGAGGCTGAAGCTGCAGATTGAAGAAATGAGATGTCTTGGTTCCGAATTTCGAAGAGACAATAGGAAGCAAAGAAGGATAAGAAGAATCTCATGAGAATGAGGAGACTATAAATAAACAAAAATGCATTCAAAGAGGCATTAGGAGTAGAGATCTATCGTTGTTGGTGATGGAGGGAACGAAGCGGCACTAGGAGTACAAATCTGCAGGTTTTGAATGATTTTCAACAGAAGGGGAAGGGTTGAGAGAGAAATTTGAGATAAGGGTTTGATTTTGCCTCTAAAAATTTGGTGAAATTGCAATTGGAAATTTTGGAGGCAAGAATGGGCGCTACCTGAAAGTTGGGAATGAATTTTTCAGTCACGAGATCAGTGTATCATCAAACACGGGGAACTTTCCCCAGGGTTTAAACTCTCCGTTTGAAACACTTAGTCACGGGAATTAATTCCCATGACCGATGCTCCATTGAAAAAATCTCACCCTATGATCAAAAGTCTTTTTTTTTTGTAGTGAAATAATGGAACTAGGGGGATTCAAGATAAGAGAGATCCAAAACTTGTAATTAGCTAGGGTAGTGGTTAGGTTAGTTTAGCTAGATTAGTTTCTTAATCACTATTATAGATTGGCTATATAACAAAACTTATGTCGGATTTTATGTAAATAATTGGGAAATGAAGAAGGCACAAAATCCCCCCCCCCCCACCCCACTTCAACAGAGATTATGTAAATAATTGGGAAATGAAGAAGGCACAAAATCCTCACGTGGCTTCTCTGTCGATTCAATTTTTCTTTTTGCTTCACCCAAATTTGTGTTTTGTCAAATTTTTCACGAAAGTTCAAGTCTTTTTTTATTCAGAATCAGAGACATGCAGTTCACTATTAGTCCTCCTTCTAATGAATCTGAACTTGGTGGCAGCACGGGGGAATGTTACAGCCATTTCAATGATTCCAAATCTTCTTACCAGGATTCACTCAAACATGGTGGTCCATCTCCAGTCATCGGAGAACCTCTATCAATGGCTATGCTCTCGTCGACGTGATTCTCGCCTCCACAAACTCCGTCTCCTGAGCTACGATGAGTTCCATTGTTTTCTCCCTTTTTATAAGTTCGTCCGGTTAATCGAGTTGGTTTGAACTGACGCTTTGTGAAGATAATCTTGTTGGTTTGAACTAACATTTTGTGAAGATAATCTTGTTCTTTAGACATGCTTTGACTATTTATTTTTCTGATTTGCGCTGCATTCTTAAGTTGTAGTAGCTACCTTCCTAGTTCTTGTAACGTCCCGACCTTTTTTCGAAAATCAAACCACAACTCCAACCCAAAAACCGGTTACTCCGGAGCAACCCAAACCACATTTTGAAATAAACAACTTAACAACTCATTTCAACTTTAACTCATAGAAGCTCTCAACTTTTATCCTTAACTCATAGAAGTTCTCTACTACTACTACCTTAACTTACATACTTATTACTAGGGAATCACCGCGTTACGTATCGCCGTCCGGTGTCCCTATCCTCAAGGCAATGGTACTGCGTTACGTATCGCCGTCCAGTCCATGCCCGGTCAACTACTGCGTTACGTATCGCCGACCAGTAGTGACCCGACCATCTACTGCGTCCAGTAGTGGCCCAACCGCCCGGGGGTTCAATTACCATCAATCATACATCACATAAATAGCACAACGCGTGCCTCCACCCTTATAGGCGGTGGGATGCCTCACACACATTATCGCGCTTACTTGAAAATTAAATAACATAACTGAATTAAAAAAAAACATAAACTGAAAGAACTTGACGGAGATTTTACCCCCTTTACACTCACCTTAATAGCCGACCTTGATTGATCAATACGACCCCTCTTTATTGCCGGTTGATCCATGTCATCGTCCGAGATTCCATGCTCAATCATCTCCTTTTGCAAATTCTCCTATTAAGTATTTAAGCAAAACTTAATACTCCTTTTCTACGAACGTAACTAATCAAACGACCTCAAATTTGGTTGATTCCAATCCCAATTTCCTCCATTTAATCTTTCCTAGGATTCCCCACCAAATTCTGGAAAATTACCTTTTTGCCCCAAAATGGCGAATTACAAAATGGTACTCAGAGTTCCTAACCTTTCCCAATTTGACCCCAACTTCCTGAATTGTACAATTCAGTCCTCCAGGCCAATTTCCACTTTCTGATTTAAACATTCCAGTCCAAACGGCTTATTTCAATCCGGTACCCAAACATTCACTACTTGCAATTCACCCCAAGGCCTGGTCAATTACTTTACGGCACCCAAACTTATAAAATTTACCAAATCGCTCCAACACCAAAAAGACATGTACGCCCCTAACTATTCATCAAATTTCCAACTCAATGCCATTGAACTCCAAAGTTGCAGGAGCGTCTTACCTCGTCGTCGCTCCTCACGGCCTTGTCGTCGCTGCCCCAGCTCCGGCCACCGTCATCGCCTCCTTCCTCCTCCCCCTCAACCTCAAATCCATCCACGACCGCCTCCTCAGGTTCCTCTTTATCTTCCTCGAACATCGCCTTGTCAACAGCCGCCCTCCGCGAGGATCCCCCGCCGCCGTCAATCCCACCTTCGACTTCCCTTCTCCGGCCGTAGTTCGGAGGGAAATGACGGATTGCGGAGATTCCTCGTCGTTTGGGTGGGTCAGCGTTTGGCCTCATCGACGTTTCCGTGCTATCCTTCACCCCACCAACGTCGGAGTCAACAGCAAAGCTTCTCGCCGTCGTCAAGCTTCCGGGCTTCTTCTTGCGTCCCCGCATCACCACCCTCGTTTGGATCCACCTCGCTCCTCTTCCTGTTGGTGCCAGCTCCATGGTTGCAAGGGTTTTCTATTCCTGCTAGTCGACCTAAAACAGAGGGAGCGATCCTTCTCCCTTTCCCCTTCTCCCTTTTCTTCCGACATTGATTTAATCCTCTTCCTCACGACGGTTGCTGCGGAGAAATTAATTCCCATCGGCCCTCAATTAACTCCCCTTCAATTCCCTATAGTTAAAGCTTCCGTTATCCCCCTTTCCCGGCAACCTCGGCTTTTGGTTCATGTCCCGCCGCCGCCCTGCTTTCATTTTCCAATTCTGCTCTGTCTTCCCCCCCCCCCCCCTTTCCAATTGCAGGGGAGACCAAAAGAAGACCCTTCCTAACCGAGCGGGCTCCTCCCTTCAATCAACCCTCACTCCTGTCGGCTCGGGCCTCAACCCAAAGCCCACCTAACCTTCCTCCTCATCTTCCTCCTATTCTTGGCCCGCTCATGCGCACACAACCTGGCCCACTTCGGCCCTATTAGAACCCATCAACCAAAACAGTATCTCAAAGCCCACCGACCTAGACCTTTGATTGGGTCTTGATTGAAAATCCAATCCACATCCGTAACTTCCTCGTTTTACATCAAAACTCGACACCATTCGAACCGATAGTTCACATTTTTTTTTAATCCTCCTCGATATTACGGTGAAACTTGATAAATCTATCCAAGGGTAAAATAGTCATTTCGTCCCTTAGAACGATCGGGGTGTAACAGTTCTATTTTGCATATGTGTTTGTTATTCAACAACTTATTTATGGGTTTGCTAAAGCATTGGTTTCGAAAATTACCCCCATCAATGGGGCGAGAGGAAGGAATCCACCAAGGGAGGTGTGGCGGAGAGTAGGGTTCTCGATCTAGAAATTTGGGAAAAGATGGTGATGACAACCTAAATCCCTTCTTGAATCATGGGCACCGCGACAAAAATTAAGATCAATCACCGCACAATAGCGCCAGAGATCCAGTCCATGACCAGTCCCTACTCAATGTTGCCAACACGAATCTTATTATGACAGTGGAGTAGCTGTCGAAGAAGATGAGATGAGAGTGTTTAGTGTCGCCATCGCGAACAGTGGCAGGCGGAGAGTGCTGGACCATCTGAAATTCCAAATAGATTGGAGGCTTTGGAAAATGATTGTACCAATTAGTCTGGGTTGTATGAGGGAGATCAGAAGAGTGTCGGAGGAGGAGGAGAACCCATGAATCTCTACGGGAGAGGAGGGCGGAGGAGATTTCTTACTTCAATTAATTGTTACCACTAGTTTTTATTTTTAATTTATTGTAAAAATTCAGTGGTATCAAGACTAACCCGGACCATTCGGTCGAACCGATAAAACCACCACCCTGTCGCTAGTCCGGGTCTGGATACTCTTAAGACCGCAATGGTTGGAAAGGGCGGTTAGTAAGCGGCCAGAACAGTTAATCGTTCGAGCCGCTTGAACCATTAGACCGATTTTGTACAGCTGTCCGTTTGCTATTAATAAATTAAAACAAATAAAACAAAATGGAAAAGGATGAAAGAAGAGAAAGCGGTCGGGGGGGGGGGGGGGGGGGGGGGGGGGTGGCGCTTTCTACGATTTCTTCCTTCTGACGGCGCTGCCCACATCAATGAAAAGCAATCCTCTCCTTCACCAGTTGACTAGTTGCTAGAAGCTAGCTAGCTATTGTTGTAATTTCGGTGAACAACTCGCTTTGATTTGGAGTTTGGATTGATGAGCTAGTTGATTTTGTGGCAGGGATCGACTATGATGAGGGGGAAATTGGAGCAGAGGAGGATTGAGAACACGACGCCAAACCCTAGCCCTCTTCCTCCCAATATATTATGGAGGTTCTCCGATAGAACATGCTCAATTCTAGAATTCGAGGCTTTCAAAAAAACGTGGTACAAAAATAAATTAAAATGGAATTTATATATATTTGTCTTACAAAAAAACGTGGTACAAAAATTTTCAACTACTAAAAGGGGTTTTCCGATTTAACTAAGGATTAAAATATTATTATTATTATTATTATAATGAGTTTAAATGAAAATATATATTAACATGATGGTGACCCAATAAAATTAGGATTGGGTAGACATCAACTCCATATATTAGTGTGAAGAACTTTAATTGATCATATCTAATTCGTTTTAACTCGGATTTCAATTTTCTACATATATAAAAATTAAATTGGTTAAAATCTATAAGATGACACCCATTTTTATATATTTAGGGAGAAAATAAATGTTGTTCAAAGAGAATCGACACAACGGATAATTTATTAATTTATTTTTAATCTAAAAGTGATCCAGTTTTTGTGGTAGCAGCTAAGATTACTTAATTTGTAATTTTTATAGAGTATTTCAATATGAGATAACTAATTAAATATCTAAAATAAAGTAAAAAATATATTGTTAATCTTAATCAAACATGCCAAAATAATAATAACCATCCTCAAAGGTTGAATTTTGAAAAATTTGCAGGTTTATTGATTGCTCAAATGTTTGAGTTTTTGTCATTAGATTAATAGATTACTATTTAACCATTATTTAAATTGCAAATTGACGATAATTGTTGAGGTGTTTTATATTAGATGTAATGTGAATTTATGGTAGACAAATTGTAGACTTAATTATCTAACAAATAATTTATCTCACCTTTCTTAATGATTGTAGGGGAAATATCTATGCTCGAATTTCTTAAATAAAATATTTTCATAAATATAATAAAGAGCGTACGTCCTTCTACTGATATATGAAGTTTCTTTCCTATATTAATACAATACAATGGATCTACATAGTCTATGTTGAGAGTATATTATATGGACAACTTCAAATTTTTGTGTTAAGCATAACCTATGTTTACTCAATTATTACTGATGAGAAGGAAACACAGTAAACAATATGTTTTCAATTCTTACTTTATATTTGGTATATTATCTTTTACCAAGGGACACAAAATAATATAATATGATAAAAGAACCTTCACAAAATAAATAATTCAACGCATTAATGATAATTGATAAGTTGGTTGGGTGAATAAGGGTGAGGAGGTTTTTGAATATAATCTACACACTAATATAAGAAGATTCCAGGAAAGGGCGGCTTAGATTATAAATTGGAGGCTTTCCCGCGTTTCAAGGAAGGATACGTTTGTCCTTTTACTTAAGATTAATTGCTTTGCTCGAGAGATAGAAATTAGGTGTATGGTTGGCTTGGGCTTATGTTTTTATTTCGTTTTTCCATTAGGCTTCTATATTTTGAACTGTGATCATAGTAAGAAGAAGAAAAGCAAAAAGATTGGTTGTGATCATTTGGTTATTTATATTTTGGTGGGATGATCTCTTGGAATAGTTGGATATAGTAATGGCCTCTCGGAAAATACGGAAAAAATCCAAAAGTACCACTGTTTAAAAAAAAAATTCCAAAAATACCACCCAATCCCAAAAAATTCCAAAAATACCACCCTTTTTCAAAAACCGCCACCCCACCCAGCGGTTTGGTCGAAAACCGCTTGTCGGGGGCGCGGTTTTGGACCAAACCGCGGGCCTAGGGGGCGGTTATAAAAAAAAAAAATTTGGACCAAAACCGCTGGGTGGGGTGGCGGTTTGGCCCAAAACCGCCACCCCAACCAGCGGTTTGATCCAAAAGTTCGGTCGAAACTTCAAACGAACGTAACTTTGCACTCGGGTATCCGATCGTAGCGATATTTTTTTTCATTTCGCATAACTTTTCAAGATCTACAACTTTTACTAGGATTAAATTTTCAAAACAGGAACTATTTGTGGATATACGGGACCTTGAGAATAACTTTACCTTTACTTTTCAGAAATCCATGTACATTTTGAAATTATGATTATATTAAAAGTTGTAGATCTTGAAAAGTTATGCGGAATAAAAAATAAATTCATGACATTCGGATTTTGGAGCACAAAGTTATGGCCGCTCAAAGTTTGACGAAATAAAAAAAGGTCGTTCGGGGTGGCAAATGACGTTTTTTCGAGACGAAGACGGAACCCGACTGTTTGAGACTTGCAAGATCTCAAATAGTTATTCGGATTCAAAAAATGGAGGCAGCAAACTTTTTGAGATCTTGCAAGCCGCAAACCGCCGGGTCTCGCCTTTCGTCAAACTTTGGGCGGCCATAACTTTGTGCTCCAAACTCCGAATGTTATGAATTTTTTTTGATTCCTCATAACTTTTCAAGATCTACAACTTTTAATATAATCATAATTTCAAAATGTACATGGATTTCTGAAAAGTAAAGGTAAAGTTATTCTCAATGTCCCGTATATCCACAAATAGTTCCTTTTTTGAAAATTTCATCCTAGTAAAAGTTGTAGATCTTGAAAAGTTATGCGAAATGAAAAAAACAATCACTACGATCGGATATCCGAGTGCAAAGTTACGTTCGTTTGAAGTTTCGACCGAACTTTTGGACCAAACCGCTGGTTGGGGTGGCGGTTTTGGGCCAAACCGCCACCCCACCCAGCGGTTTTGGTCCAATTTTTTTTTTTTTTATAACCGCCCCCTAGGCCCGCGGTTTGGTCCAAAACCGCGCCCCCGACAAGCGGTTTTCGACCAAACCGCTGGGTGGGGTGGCGGTTTTTGAAAAAGGGTGGTATTTATGGAATTTTTTGGGGTTGGGTGGTATTTTTGGAAATTTTTTTTTAAACAGTGGTACTTTTGGATTTTTTCCGGAAAATACATGGTATATAACAATCAAATAGGCAATGTTTTCATGCCACTATTAATTTTATATTATAACTAACGATAACATCCATGGAATCACAAGTAAGTGCTACGTCAATCTATGCGTAAACTGTAATACGCACAAGTCTCATCAATTGAAACAAATTAATACAATAAACTTTACCTAATCATCTTGCATTTTCACTTAAAAACTCATAATGTCCTAAGATAATTACAACAATCATTGGTTGAGTGTTAGATCAAGCATCGAGAATGATTTATTTAAATTGTGTGAGGTAATGACTGGAAGTGTTTTGATTCACAATCTTGAAAAAAAAAATCCTTCATCAAGACTTTATATATCTCTGTAGAAGACTTGATTTTATATTAACTACGAACTAAATGTTGGAAATTTTAATATAAACATGTGACTAATTTAGTCAAAAACTTAAAATTTATTATTTTTGTTTGGTTGACAAATTAACCTATAACATATCAACATCTCATGATTAAGATTGCACACGATAGTAAAAAAGTATTTTTCAAATAATAATTTGCAACAATATAACACTACCGAGAATGAAAACACTAACGATTATGATAACTTGGTCAATATAAATGATACAAGAAGCGCTTATTCAGCCAACGAGTCGGGTGTAGTTGCTAATATAGAGCCGGGGGGGGGGGGGGGGGAACGGAGCTGCCGCTTGCTAACTGTGTGAGAGAGAGAGAGAGAGAGAGAGAGAGGCGAGGGGAATGGCGCTGCGACTTAGATGGATAGGGTTTGTTTTTAGTTGCTATATATATTGTGTAAAATTACTAAGTGGTACCAAAGTAAATAACATTTTAATTATTAAAATTTTAAATTACTACCTTATATGTCTTCTACTTATGATATTATTGTCTTCAATGTACCGATTCTCGAACGCTTTTTTAACGGTTCAATTCTGGTTGGACCACTAAAGCTTGCGCCATTTACATTACCAGGTCATGCTTAAGTTCGATTCTGACAACATTGTAAAAATGTGTTGGAAATTGTAAAAGATTAAGTTTATTTTTTTTAACTTTCACGTCACTACTTATTTAACGGTCAATTATGAGGATTGACTGTCACATCAGACAAAGTTAATGGAGTTGGACGGAGAGTGACCAAACTTGAACTGTTGAACTAATTTTATTTTAGTGACTACAAATGGAATTAAATATTTCTATTGATCAAATGTAAACATTTTTAATAAATCTAGTGACGAATTTTGCAATTTAGCCTATGATATTATATATCTTTATCAAATTACCATCATTGTCTTGTAGTGTTACATAGAAGAAGGGATTTAAAGTAACGTAAGCCTTCAAACAATTTTAATTTTACTTTTTTCTTTAAGTTTGGACTAATTTCACTCAGAAGTCCAAACTATACAAAAAGTGAAATTTGTATACTAAACTATACAATATGACAAATCTGGCACAATTAATATGCTTTTCGTGACATTTGTGTTCTAAACTATTCCATATTGACAAATATGGCACAAAGCACATAGAAGTTTACTGGATTTTGTGTGAAATGCTAATGGTCAACGCCGGTCAACATTACAAAAAAATAGTTCATGCCAGATTTGTCATATTGAATAATTTAGTACAGAAATGACTCTTTTTGAATAGTTTGAACTTTCTATTGGAATTAGCTATTAAGTTTTTAATACCTTTTTGGTATTTTCCATGAAAGAATACCAAAGTAATTCCGAAAGAAACGGACTTAACCCACACAAATGTAAAAAATAGAATAAACTTCAATTCCCGAATTTCTCTCTACTTCCTCAGTCTTCTTCTTCCTCGGATCTTCTCTTTCCTCTTTCAAAGCCCTCCAATTCTCCGATTGAACAACTTCGGATCACATCTTTCATCCGAGATTCAGCCTCAACCTTAGACATCGAAGACACCTCCAATAAAGCGTCTGTTAATGTCGAAACCGACAATCGAGAACCCTAAAATAAATGGGCCCAAGTCTGATCCTCTAGAATTAATTGATCAAGCTGCTAAGATCCATAACAACACTTCTTTTGATGTGGTTCACAAGGATTTTGGAGCATTTCTTGAAAAATTCGTGGTTTTTCCATGTTCACAACTTCCTCTAAAGCCTCCATCTGGTCTCACATTTGCTGTCAGTGACTCGTGCGTTTTCTGTTGACTTTCATTTGGGTTGTTTACGTTAACTTCTAGATTGATTGATGCCAACGTCACAACCCTTGAATGTTATAACTATCTTGTAGTTCATCTACGTAATTGGTTTTCTGCTTGCTAGTTGTTGTCATTCTTATGGACATTGTTCTCTGTGGAGGATTGGCAGAATTGATGTGAAAAATCATATCAGTGGTTTGGGAGTCCAAGTTGGAAAGCAACACACAAGCCAGCGAAGAAGATGGCTGTGATTGTCGCCGATCTTTTGAAAAGAAGGGCTACTTGTGTTGGCAAAACTGTTTCGGGTGAATTGGGATTTGGGTAAAGATCTTCTCTTGGTCACTCCTTTTGGTGACCCATTGTTTGTTGTTAATCAAGCATGCGAAGAATAAAAAAAAACTATTGCTTATTTTTAAAATATACAAAATGTTAAAAATGTAGATCTTTTCTTCTAAAACAGGATAGCTGGTGAGAATGCTTACAATGTAACCCTTGATAACCCTCAATTTCCGGAATTCGTTCATGGAGGTTCCTCAAGTGGTTCATCAGTGGCTGTTGCATATGGCATTGTAGACTTTGCTCTCGGTAAATAATGTTCCTCTTCTGTTTTGTTGCTTTTCAAGGGTAAATGATTGGTGAATCATTCATCCACCACTTTATTATATAAACTCCATTTACTCTGGTCTCTTATAGCATGCATTCATGTTTTCTCATCCTTAAGGTATTGATACAGTCGGTGATATAAGAATTCCAGCATCATTTTGTGGAGTCATTGGCTTCCGACCATCTCATGGTGCCATTTCAACTATTGGCGTCATTCCCAATTCAGGGAGTTTAGATTGTGTTGGTATGATTTTGAGTGATTGGCGGCTTTTCTCATTCGTACTAGGAGTAAGACTTAATTTTCGTGCTACATTTAATATATAGAGAGTGTTTCAACTCCTTGATAGAGAACATACTAATCATAGATATCTTAATGAATAATTCTACTTATCTAAGGAGAATATTGTATTGATATAAATATTTAAATGATACGTGATATTATAGATTCTACAAATAAGAATGAGCTTAGGTAGATAACTTTCATATTTTTGTCACTTATATATGACCTTATAATCACTTATATTTATTTTTGGTTCGTTAGTATAGTATTTTTTAATGATTATGATTATATACTAGTAGATAACATTGTCTTCTCGCAATTATATCAGGGATTTTTCCAATAATAGCACCTTTAAAAAAAAATTACAAAAATAGCACCCATGTAAAAACAATTACAAAACTAGCACCTTATTTTATGGAACGCACCCCTAAGATGCGTTTTAAATATAAAACGCACCAAACAGATGCGATCTACAAGTAAATCGCATCAGAGGGGTGCAATCCATAATAGAAATCGCATTCCGTCAGTGCGATTCGGGGAGGACGCGAAACGATCTTTTAGATCGTTGGATGGAGGGACGATCGGGCGGCTGATTGCGTGCCAGCGGAGCGATCCGCGCCGAGGATTGCAGATCGCATGCCAGCGAAGCAATCCGCGTCCAAGAAGCACAAATCGCAACTGGAGAAAGCGATCCGCGCCTAGGGACGCGCAAATCGCATCAGAAGAGTGCGATCCGCGCGAGGGTAAAATTACCTGATCGCCCCTGGAGTGTGCGATCTGAATCCTATAAATAGCCCCCCTTCCCCTCTCATTTTTGCACACCACAACCCATTCTTCCTTCTCTCTCTAAGTTTTATCTCTCTAAACCCTCCCCCTCCCAAAAGCCTAGGAAATAGTGGTCTGTTGGTTGCGGCAAAGTCCGATCTGCCATCAGAAAACATTTCTTAGGTTTTTTCCTCAAAGCCCGCCGAGCCGAGCCGAAGCTCTGTCCGAATTGCGCCGAAAAAATGGCCGATTGGTGGCAAGGAGAAGGAGTTTTTGTTGATGAATTTCAAGCGGTACGTACTCATTATTCGGGTTTAATTTTTGTTGTTGTTATCTTGCTTTTTAATTAATCTATGTACTAACATCGTTGTTATTTTCTCGTAGGCTGCGGAGGACGTTGATATTTACAACCAACGGTATTATCTCGAGCAAGGACCGTTGGATCCAACCGACTTGTACGACCAACCCAACCATCGGTCAAGGGATGTTTGGAACGCTCACCCGGTACATACAATTCTTTACCATTTGTCCTTCTTTTATTTAGTTAATGTATTTAGTGGAATATAAAATAAATTAATGTTGAATTTTAATCATGTTGGTTGTTTTCAATAATTTAATCGAATACATAGCGCCACTTACTTCGACTCTATATAAAGAGATGCATGTCTAAGGAAATGGGGTTTTAAGCGATTATCCTATCCTCCCATTCCCTGGGAAAATCGGGTATTAAGAGATCCTCGGATCCCCCCTTTTTCTGTCAACAAGACTGCGTTTCTAAGAAGATGTATACCTCTTCTAAGAGTCTAACGAGTGTTGCTTTGTATTCGATTAAATTATTTAAAACAACCAAAACGATTAAATAATTTACCAAACAATCCTTACGATTTATTTTTATGTGTACAAATGGAATTTTATTAATTTCAAACAATTGAATATGTATGTTTCTCTTTAAAATATTGATTCATTAACAATGTCATTTAATTTAGTTAATTTAGTATGTTTATTTTACGATAATTAGTATGTATCTCTTTAAATCATTATTCATTTAGAATGTTATTATGTTAATTAATTTAGGATGTTCGTTTTATGATAATATGTATGTATCTCTTTAAATTATTATTAATTTATAATGTTATTATGTTAATTATATGAAATGTCTTTTTATGATAATAAAATTCTGCTTGAAGTTAAATAATATAATTTAAGTAATTTAGTTATAAGGATTAAACCCTTACTAATATATAATAATTAACGTGTAAATTTTCCCTAGGAGGCACAAACAATAATCCGCTACAGGGGTACGACCAATGTGCTCCCATTCCACCCAGCCATCTTGCCCTTTCTCAAAAGGGCACGATTGGACTCGATTAGGCATTTTAACGGCATCAAAGTTGATCGCCAACTCATCACCGCCCTAGTTGCGAGATGGACAAAGGAGACCCATTGCTTCAACTTGAGAGAAGGAGAGGCCACCATCACACTAAAGGATGTCGCCATCCTAACCCATCTCCCCATCGACGGCAAACCGGTGTGCGTCAGTGATCATGCCCCCGACGATGTCGACGGTATGACCGGTTGGGTTCATTTCATCTATAGTGTTTTGGGAGTAAAAGTACCAGTGAAGGGGCAAGTTGATGCGACCGATCGCATGCCACCAATGAGGAAACACCAAGTGTCAATTACTTGGTTGAGGAGGTACTTTAGAGAGCATTACGAGAGTCGTCCCCTAACCGAGGAAAGTCCGGAGGATGAGATCGAGAGATATGCTCGGGTCTATCTCATTGGCATGATCGGAGGAGTGTTCTTCTCCAAAAAAGCAAGCAATCTCCTTAGTTGTGGATGGCTTAGGATCATCCTCGGTAGTTGGGAGGAGATGGGGGAGTATAGTTGGGCATCTGCTTGCCTAGCTAATATCTACCACAACTTGTGCAATGCCTCTCTAAAAGCTGTGAGGGAGGTCGGCGGTGCTATGTTCATCGTCCAATTTTGGGCTTGGGAGCATATGCCATGGCTTGCACCGGTACAACGTCCCGACCGGGATTGGCCAATCGATCATCCCCTAAGAGGGGAAGCTTATGGAACAAGGTAAACTTCTCATACCCATCATGTTTTTTCTTGGTTGATTTTCCCTTGTGTTTTAGCTTATTGTAATTTCGATTATTGTTTTATTAATAAGGTGGCTCGGACATTCAACTTGTGATAACCTTGCCCAACACAAGTTGGATGAGTATCGGCAGAGGTTTGAGCAACTTTGGGAAGGAGAGGTAACTTCTATACTCCAATCCATTTATACCTTTTTGCCATGGAAGACATGTATTTTTCCAATTCTTACTATCTTAATTTACCCATTTTGCGCGTGTAGATCATCTTCGATCCATACCCGGAGAACATCGTTCATTGGCATCTCCAGCAATTCCCCGAGCATATCGGCCAATGGTGCACGAGGGTCCCTCCCATTTGTTTTGGGACCGTGGAGTGGCACTTGCCGGATCGATGCCTCCGTCAGTTTGGTCGGGAGCAATGCATTCCGTTGGAGGTCCCCGAAAGTCAAAAGGCCTTCCATGGTCGAGATGGGAGGCAAGGTACTCGAGATTGGCCTTTGAAGCTGGAGAAATTCATCACCCTGTGGGCGAACCGACAGAGTCAAGATATTGTCACTCCATCAGCAGTGGGTCGAATGGGGTATCATGACCCATACTTGGATCGATATCGGCAAACATCGGTCCGTTACTTGACTGCGGAGGGTGCTGCCGATGGTGCATTAGTAAGTATATTACACACTACATAATTATGTGTATTGTTTTGGTTCCTAAATTGTTTCCTAACTTATTGTTTTGTGATTTAGACTGACGGGATTGAGCGGATTAAAGACATTACCACCAGGAGAATGGAGCTGGGAAATGAAGATGTCGGCTTCATCAGGAGGATGGCAAACAGTCTTCTTGGCTGTATCAGAGCTCAGGGGAGGGATCATCGTAGATATCCCCCCATGCCCGCACCCCCGCCACCTCCGGTACAAGTTGATGTATCCGATCCCCCACCACCATACGAGAGGAAGCCAAGCAAGAGGGTCCGGGAAAGGCCCATCGAGCCCGAAGTGACACCATATCCCGGGTGGAAAGTACCGCCTCCATTGGTTGTTCCCTAAGGCGGCGGCCCGAGTTCTCCCCAAGTAGGCGGCTCGAGTTCTCCTTAAGTTGGCGGCCCGAGTTCACCCCAAGTTGGCGGCCCGAGTTCCAGCCAAACTCCCCACCAAGGCTTGTACTACGATCCCCGGTCGACCTACCATCAAACCCCTCCGAGTCCCACCCCGATCTCATACAACGATCCCCGCCATGGAGCATACTACGAGTATCGCCCGATCTACCCACCATCTCCCCGCCAAGGAGGTTACCATGATTACCGCCCGGTCCACATGGATAGGTCATGTCCAGTGCACCACTGTGCCCCTTCAGGGCATAGCTCGCGCAACTTCTGCATCTTCTCCAGAAAATTTTTTTCTTGGTAGGCAACCGCTGAGGAAGACACAGAAAAGTAGTATGTTAGTCAATTTTCGGCAATTTAGTACAAATTCGAACAGCCCGGAGTTACTCTCGTTAGACTCTTAGGAGAGGTATACATCTCCTTAGAAACACAGCCTGTTTGACAGAAAAAGGGGGGATCCGAAGATCGCTTAAAACCTGATTTTCCCAGGAAATGGGAGGATCATGATAATCGCTTAAAACCCCATTTCCTTAGGCATGCATCACTTTAGAAAGAGTCTAACCAGAGCACCACTCGCCAAACGTACTAAGATATTGTAATTGGAACTAAATTATACGGCTAATTACAAACTTACCAATCCACCACAAATTATCAGCAAGCTTCTTCCGCTTGAAATGATGGTTCCAGTTGCTCTTGAAGTGTCGTATGCACCACCTTTGGGACCACTTCCAGGCTGGATCTAAACCTAAGATGGCAGCTCTAATGCCGGCGTGCCGATCAGAGATTATTGTAAGGTTCGTCCTCCTAGTACAATGGATCTGAATTTGCCGGAAAAACCATCCATAGCTATCAGCATTCTCTCCCTCAACGATGGCGAAGGCTAAAGGAAAGACTTGTCTGTTTGCATCCGCCCCACTGGCAATCAGGAGAGTGCCCATGTACTTGCCGGTAAGAAATGTTCCATCCACTTGGATGACAGGGACACAGAAGCCAAAACCATCAATACATGGCTTGAAATGGCGCTTGTTACCTGGCTCTGGGGGTTGTATCTCTTCCTCTTGGTATCGAGGGGAGAAAACAGTGCCAGGGTTAGACGCCCCCAATGCCAAAATTAACCTGGGAAGGAATGCATATGATTCTTCCCAATCACCAAAGACGGCGACCAGAGCTTTCTGCTTTCCATGCCACACCTTCTTATAGTTAATCATATAACCATAACGACTTGCAATGTCAGCGATTATGACTTTCTCCTTTAGGTCTGGCTCTTGCTCAATTAGATGCTTGATAGCCGCAGCAACCACCCTGGATTTCAACTGTCGATGGCTTTGGGAAGTTATGGATGACACACATGTGTGTGTGTTCACCGCACGGGATATGACCCAGCAACCGTGTCTCTTGCTGTTGATGGCCCGAATCCTAACATGGCACCCCTCGTGATGATTACGGCATCTGACTAAGAGCCTTTTAGTGTTGGAATAAGTTGTGAGCCATTCAAAATGCCGAGTCATTGCTTCTGTCTCAATGGCGTGACGCACATACTTCTTCGAGCCAAATTGTTGGCCCTTCATAAACCCAGTGAGTGGACCCCATATTGGGACCTCTGGCGGCTCCATGTCGCTGTCGACCATCCAATTGTCGTCTGGAATGTGATTGTAGTAGGTGACTGGTACACGGTCACGAGCCCCCTCATCATCATCAGCTGAGTCTGACTCTGGTCTGGAATCATCAGCACCTTCAAGAGGGTCGGAGCTGTCTGCACTAACGTTGTTCTCTCCTTCTTCATCGGAGGGGTCACTGACTGGTGCTGGCATGACATCCTCCATCTGATCCAGCTCATGAAAGGCACCTTCATCAGCTCCATAATGGTAGTTGTGAAAACTACCGCTGCCTGAGTGGAAGTTGTACTGAGGTTGGTTGGGCCGGTCCGGTTGAACTTCTTCTTCATATGATTGATGATGACCTTCACCTTGCTCTTGGTACTGAAAATATGAATGAGGATCATGGTAACTTTGGTAGGGATGATCGCCATATAATTCACCTCCACCATGGATACCAGATGTTTGACCGTGTCCAGAATGACCTCCAACGCCTACGACCGGCTCGGTGTAAACGAACATCTCGGCTTTGGAAAGATTGTTGGACCTCATGAATTCGAGCATGGCATCTACCTCATCCTGAGTGGTTATGAGATATTCCTCATGCCACAATGACCCACTTTCTCTGTTTGGATATCGGTACACCATACGATCAACTCTTCTCGTGCCATCCATGCAAGTAACGTTAGTGCACATTTGATGGAGGTCTTCAAGTCGCGGTCTGGTAACTGACACTTGGCCAAGTTGCATCTCAGACCAGACACATGATAGAACTTATCCAATAACCTTTTGACCCCAGCAACTGCCCTAACTGATCCATTTGAGAGAACCAGTAGGTCATCTGCGAAACAGAGGTGAGTGATCTCCAGGCTTTTACATCTTGGGTGATATGGAATCAGGTTTAGAGATACATCCCTAGCTAACATGCATGAGAAAACTTCCATGGCAATGGTAAATAAGTAGGGAGACAAAGGATCTCCTTGTCTTAACCCTTTGCCAGTTGGGAAATACCCACAAAGACCTCCATTGAATGCTACACTTAGCATAGGGGTTGTGATACAAGCGTCAATTAACTTGATAAACCTCACAGGAATATTCATAGCCCCCATAACTTTTAACAAAAATTTCCAATCCACAGAGTCAAATGCCTTCATCAAGTCTATCTTCAAAACACATCTAGATGAGATGGAGACCTTATGATAATCTTTAACCAGCTCTGTTGCCATAAGAATATTGTCACTAATAAGCCTACCTCTAACAAAAGCAGATTGACTTACCCCAATAAGTTTTGGCAACACTGAGGATAGCCTATTTGCTAACAGTTTCGAGATACCCTTATAGACAACATTACAACATGATATTGGCCTAAAGTTCTGCATTTTATCCACCACTTCAAGTTTAGGTATCAGAGCTAAAATTGTAGAGTTTACCTGCCTAGGCATAATTCCAGATTGAAAAAAAGCCAGGACAATGTCTTCAACTGCTTTTCCAACTACATCCCAGTCCATTTTGAAGAACTCAGCTGTATACCCATCTGGGCTTGGAGCCTTGTCATTCCCCATAGTCTTGAAAACTATTCTAATCTCCTCCCTTGTAACCGAGGTTGTTAGTAACTGAGCATCATCCTCTCCAAGCTTGTGACACAAGATATCCTCAAAATAAGACATAGGAGTGTCCTGTACTAATGGATCAGCTTCTCCTAACAGGCCTTTGTAAAAATCAACAGCTAATTGCCCCATTGCCTTCACCTCAGTAAGCACATCCCCTTCCTCTGTAACCAATTTTTGTATAGTCGGCTTGTGATTTCTAACTTTAACCATACTATGAAAGTACTTGGCATTGGAGTCTCCCTCTGTGATTCTACGAACTCTTGATTTCTGCCTGTATAATTGCTCTTCAGCTGCCTGCAGTTCCCTACAAACCCCTTCCTGATCCAATACTGCACTAGAAGGGGCAGTTGGATCTTCAAGAATAGCCTGCTGCATAGCCTCGAGTTTAGTTTCAGCTTCTTTGACTCTTGCAGAAATCTCAGAGAACTGAGATCGATTTAAACCCTTAAGCTTCATCTTTAAAACCTTCAACTTGTGATACAATTGAAAGTAAGGGACACCTCTAATTTCTGTTTGCCACGCTTCTTCCAGCAACTTGTGATACTGAGGATGCTGCCTCCAGAATGTGAAGAACTTGAATGGTTTCGGTAAAGAAGTGATCAGAGGGTCTGTGTGGACAAACAAACCACAATGGTCTGAAACCCCTGGGGCCAACAATTTAACTAGACTGTCTCGGAGGACCTCCAACCACTTGTCATTTACCAAAATTCGATCTATCCTTCTAGCAATAGGATTGACTGTTTGTTTATTCCACCATGTGTACCAACTACCAATAGCTTTATGATCTATTAACCTCATATCTGCAATCCAGCTCACAAAATCATCCATACTTTGACTCTGAGGGGGACTATTTGAAGCTTCTTGTGCTCCTGTGATAGCATTAAAGTCTCCAAGAAATATACCAGGCTCCTGTACTACTATAAACCTTCTCAACTCTTCATACAGCTCAAATCGCTCAGCTGTTTTGTTTGGACCATATACCACAGTAACCACACATGACTCATTCCCAGACTGAACTCTCACTTGAATGAAATGCTGACCCATACCCAGCTCAACCACCGACAAAGCAGGCTTCCAAAAAATCCAAATCCTTCCATTATAAGAGTATTTGTAATTATTAATATGCCGCCAACCACTAAACTGTCTACTTACTATTCCGTCTGCATTACCTTGTAGGACTCTAGTTTCAAGTATAGCAAAAAAATCTACTCCTAATTGTGCAACTTTCTTATTCACATACCTATGCTTCTCAGAGGAATTGAATCCCCTAAGATTCCACACAAGCAACTTCATGTTTTCTTCTTTCTACCTCCCTTCTTCTTGGGAGATATAGGAATAACCAGATTGTAACTCTTCTCATTCAAAGGCACTCTAGCACTCACTGCTGAATCAGGAATACGCACACCACCACTCTGCACTTGACCATTCATTTTCACAGCCTTCCCTTTCTTTCCCACCAATTGGAATCCCTCCTCATCCACCACTGCAGAAGTTCCAGAGACCTTACTCAGTGTTATCTTGCCAACAACACTAGGAAGAGTTCCTGTAGATGTAACAGATTCAACTCCCATCAACAAATCATCCTTAGCTGTTACCACTCCACCACTTACCATAGAACCCTCTGTTGTTATCAGGGTACCCACCCCCTCAGCTCCTGTCGAAGAACTAGCCATCCCAGTCAACAACTCTGTAGAAGCTACAAGATTTGTCATCCCACCAGAACTGACAGCATTTACCACACTTTCAACTTCAGCTAAGCCAGGGCCTAAACCATCCGCCATACATCCAACTTCAGCCATTTTACATTTGATTCCCTCCCCAGCTTTGTGGCCAAATTCAGCACATTTCTCACAACGATGAGGAGCATGGAGGTAATGGACGAACAGCGTAATACCAGCTTCCCCCTCAGGTCGAATTTTAATCTCAGCCGGGAATGAAGAATTAGCAGCCATCTCAATACAGAGCTTAGCAGTCCCCATATGCGTCCCCAACTTTGTCGATTGATCCATCCAAAGAGGCGTACCCAGCAGACTAGCCATCCTACTCATCCCTTCCTCCGTCATATACTCCAACGGCAATCCCCTAATTCTCACCCAAATTGGCAAACGAGAACGATCCAGCTGTAGAGATTGGATACCTGGTACCCACTTCCTCAAGAAAATTGGCACATTCTCGCAGTGCCAAGACCCATTCTCGAAAACCCAGGTACTCGTCACCACACACTCGAATTGAAACAAAAACATATTCATCCCAAACTCCGACACAAACACTCGACCATCTCTACCCCAGTACCTTTGAGCCCAGCGACGAATTGTTGCAATCGGAGGAGCATCTGAGAGAAACTGTCCCACCAATGCATTCCGCCATCGAGCCGCTCCCTCCTCACGAACTGCTCGAGGGATAACAAGCTCCCCGTCCACTAGCGCAGGTGCCACATATCGAAGACGATTCCCGTCTCCAACACCAAATAGCTGAGCCCAATTTGCAGGCTCCGGCGCGGCCATGCCGCGAAATCGCCGTCACCAACTAGGTCAGGAGAGAGAGGAGAAAGGGAAAAATTTTCCTCAAAATTTCTCTTTAACGTCGTTGAATGCTACTTATATCTATGTACTTTGTACTTTTTTATAATTATAATTTGCAATGGTTGAATTTATAACTTACTTTATGTCATTGTAATTAGGTTACTGTACCATTGGGAAAACACGATGGTTATTTTCTCTCTGTCTCATTTTTGTCCTTCCATGGATCTGACATGTATCTTCTCGATATGTTGGGGGATATATATTCATCTCTTCAAGTAGCAGGCAACCTGGCTTTAAACTCATATGCATTCACTAGGAGTGCAAATATAGAGGTTGCAAAAATATTGAATGAGAAGGTTAGGCGGTTTCATTTATGGTTTGCGTGCTTCATTGCAATATGCACTAGAATATGAGAAGCGATGGAACTTGTCTCATTCTTCATAATGGATATTCGTTTATTGCAGGGCAACGGTGCATGTGATGGAGAGCGATGGAACAGAGCTATCCAATACTATACTGAAGCTATCATGCTTGATGATAGAAATGCTAGCTATTATTGCAATCGAGCTACAGCTTTCTTGGAAGTAGCAAGGTACAAAAGCTTATGTCTATATTTTAGGGTGTGGTGTTGGAAGTTCCCTATTGAATCTTCCTATATTTTCCAGTTTCGTTCATGTTGAAGAAGACTGTACTCGAGCAATAAAACTTGATGAAAAGGCCAGGAGCTTTTAATTTCTCCTTTAAAAGGCCACTTGATGTTTTCCTATAGATCAGAACAATTACAAAGAGTTATAACGCACATCGCAATAGGCGTGGTTTATTTTAATCAATTCTTCATTTCACAGAATGTGAAAGCGTATATGATGCGTGGAACAGTACGAGAAAGGCTTCTCGACTTTCCAAAGGCTTTTGAAGGTGATTCACATATATTACAAGTCCTTATCTTTATTTGGCATAATTTGAATCAAGTTGGTGAACCAAAATAGAACCATTTGCCAAAAAATTGCATGTGATTGGGATTTGGTTTGTTGAACAATAAATTATCTCCTACTTTTATAACAAATCTGAAGAGAGAGGGATTATTTGTTTGTTGTGACCTATAGATTTCAAGCATGCACTTGCTTTAGAACATCAAAACAAGACTGCAGTGAGTGACGTGAAGAGACTAGCAAAGCTTATATGAGTAGATGGTGTTTGCATTTCTTTTTCTTGTGAGTTTGTGTCCGTGGAATGAGTAGTTTGCTCCCTGCTTCCTCTGCCTCTTCGTTGATAAGCTGGCTTCCTTCTTTTATCTTTGTGGCAATGTTGAGTTTGGGATGAGACAATTGGGTATTTCTGAAGCATGACCATTGACTTCTACTTAAAAATCCAAATTTCCTCTTTTTCAATAATAATATAGTATTTTCTTTTTCTAAATCTTTAATTAAACACCTAAATTTCGTATATGATGGAGATTCATGTGGCTTGGGTTAGGGTATAAAACCCAATCAAATGTTCCTGATTTAGGCAAGGAAAGATCTAATGGTCTATATTATAAACTAGCTTATAACCTGGCCTGTTGGACGAAATGTTCAATATTTATATCTCATGTTATGTTTAATTTTATCAATCCGTTTAATTTTATTGACAAATCTTCCATTGAGAACAAACATCAAGAATGAATGTATAGGTTGAACATTTGAAGAAATATCATCCTCATTTAAGAATATAAAATATAAAAATATATCGTTAATCCCATTTCATAATGATAACCAGGTCTCAATTAAAATGTTATTAGTTAATTGATTGTCAAGAAAAATAGAGTATAAAGTTTATTGGAATTCCCACACGACCCATAGATAATTGGAAACTAAAATTAAAACCTCGTAATCCTACAAAAAGGGTTCAATGCTCTCCTTTTAGTAATAACATGCCACTAATAAAAAAAATAGAGATTTGTTCATTCAAGTCAACCATATACTAACAACTCAACTAAAGGAGGACCATCAAAATGTGAGAGCAAATGAAAAAATTAGGGTTGCCTCCAATAACTAATAGACTCGATCCAAGTAATAAGGCACAAAATTAGACACTCCTTATCTACCAGTTCCAGTAGCTTGAATAAGGAATCGACCTTAAGTTTAGTAAATCAATCAATGATTCCTCGTTTTAAGATAGACATAGATTGTGTTAGATGCAACAAGCCAACAACCATAAACCTAAACATCCAGTAGCCACCACTCTCCGCTGTACAATCAACTTCTATACCATCTATCATCAATCTCAAGAAGCATTTGTTTTAACATAAAATTCACTTTCTAATCCTCCTCCTGCAATACTATTTTTACTACTTTGATGGACTTTCAATATGTGGACCTCAATTCTCTTCCAATTGGGGTTCTCGTCCACTCGCTCTTGAACTCCTCAATCCTCTTTTTGTATTTGAAAAATTCATCTTCCTTATGTGTCGTTGGAATAAGCTCGATAAAACAACCCTCATCTCCAATTCCGTCAATATGCTCATCTCCTCCTTAACCACCTTCACCATCTCCAGTTCACTTCCATGCCCTTCAATATCCTCTTCATTTTCATTAATATTCTCATCGTCTCTCAAGTCACTCTCTTCAACTACTCCATGCCCTTCACCTGCTCCGGTTTACTTCCATGTCTTTCAATACCCTCCTCAATTCGATCACTACCCTCACTAACTCCCTCTTTTCTGCCTTCACCATATATTGTTTAACTTTACTTGCTACCAAATCCAAACACAATTTCTTCCCCGCCAATTCTCTTCCAAAACCTAATCCCAACTCTTCTACTCCAAGTTCAACACTGTAACGTCCCGACCTTTTTCGAAAATCAAACCACAACTCAAACCCAAAACCGGTTACTCCGGAGCAACCCAAACCGCTTTTAAATAACAAAGTGACTTTATTTAATAATTTTAAATCAAAACGCCCCAACACTTGGGCGAATCTCAATCTCAAATACTTAACACAACTTAACGCAGAATCTTAAACTTTGAATCTCCAGTACATATACTCATAACCATAAACACAAAACAACTATCAAACTTTAACTATACTCTTCACCCAGCTCCTTGACATCTCATCATCGTTACTGGCACGACCGCTTGCCTCATCTTACTTCTTCTCGGAATCCACTTCCGCTAACCCTTCCCCAACCTGGTGAGTGAGAAGGGGTCAGTCTCGTCGTTACTTCCTAAGGTCTTTGCCCTAGGCAAACTTCTTACTAAACCCATTATTAGGGGAAATGCCTTCCTAGCATGAAAGTCGTTCTCGCTTTCTGCTCTTAAATAACCATTCTTATCAACTCATTTCAACATTAACTCATAATAGTTCTCGACCTCTATCCTTATCTCAACACAAACCACTAGGACCACCGCGTTACGTCTCGCCGTCCGGTGTCCTACCCTAGTATGCCAACCGCGTTACATCTCGCCGTCCGGTTGCATACCCAAACTCGGCAATGGCACTGCGTTACGTCTCGCCGTCCAGTCCATGCCCGTCAACTACTGCGTTACGTCTCGCCGTCCAGTAGTGACCCGACCATCTACCGCGTCCAGTAGTGGCCCAACCGCCCGGGGGTTCATCTTACAACAACCACACACACATTCACATACATTCATACATAGCACAACGCGTGCCTCCACCCTTACAGGCGGTGGGATGCCTCACACACATATCGCGCATACTAGAAAATTAAATAACATAACTGAATTAAAAAGGCATAAACTAAAAGAACTCGACGGAGATTTTACCCCCTTTACACTCACCTCAAAAAGACGACCCTTCTTACCGCCGGTTGATCCACGTCGTCATCATCGAAATTGTACGCTCAAACTCCTCACCAGCAATGCGCACGAGAGTTCCACTTTGCCGGTACGTATTCTTGAGAACCTACGAATATGCCATAACCAATTACTTAGCGAACTTCCCAACGCTTCAAGTTATTCACGTGCATGTCCATTATCAAACTCTACCCATCCCTTCTTGCATTACAAGACCTCATCAAGCCACCAACTCCATCATCCCCTACGTAACTCCAAATTTCATGAACAAGTGTAGGAAGCTACTTTAATCCCAACCCATCACCAATTATCCAATACCGTCTGGCATAAGTTACGTTGGAGAACAAATGAGACTCATTCCCTCCTTTATTCCTCCCCGCCGAATGCTCCAGTTAGCTTCCTTTATCTATTATTTTTAATGCCTCTATATAATCTAGCTCTTGCAAACCTCATTATAAAGCTAACCTCATGTTGCCTGGACTAAAACCAACTTTCAGCACTCAATACGTCCATTATACCCTCAAAACTAGACGTCCCGAACCTCCCTTCCCGAGTATAAAATTCACGAGTAACAAGATTATTATTAGTACCTCGATTACATCACGTCCCAACCGTCATTCGCTGCCTTTATACCCCATCGCAGATGTCTCGTCTGCTCTCGGTACGCTCCTTCCGCAAGTATCAAGTGTTTGCAGTTTCAGTATTGACGTCGCGAACGATCAATCGCCATTGATTCCTCATACTCGACCCATCCCGTCTCTATATACGCCGCATATATGCCCGAATTGGTCCACCCTATAATTCCATCGGGAACTCGCTGCCGTCCTTTCCTCATTGATCTCCCTTTTGGCAACGCTAGCTCTTGTAGCTGATCACGATCCCTCTCTTTTTTTTTTTTCCTACTCTCTTCCCAGGTCTTCGTTGAGGGAAATCAATCCCCATCCATCTACAATTAACCCTAATTAATCCCGATGAAACCACCAAAGTTATTGCTTACGTTACCATCCCAATTTTCCCGGTAACCTTCCAGCTTCCGTGCGTGTTCCCTACTGCTCTGTTTTCCCTTCTTCCTCCCGCTTCCAATCGCGTTCTCTGAGAAAC
Source organism: Linum tenue (assembly GCA_946122785.1). Taxonomy (NCBI): domain Eukaryota; kingdom Viridiplantae; phylum Streptophyta; class Magnoliopsida; order Malpighiales; family Linaceae; genus Linum; species Linum tenue. The sequence continues at coordinate 18,091,541 of CAMGYJ010000003.1, read as the reverse complement.
ACGACCTTCCCTCTTCCTTTCGGGCCTGAGGCCTTCTTTCTTTCACTTCCTCAACTCGGGTCGGCAGCCCAACCCTCTCCTCATTCTCAATTCTCTTCTCCACGTGGGCTTACACCCAACACACATTTTTATTTCCTTTTGCCTCCCCTAACCACCGGAACAGGCCAAATCGGCCCAAACCAGAAACCCAATGGTGAAAACCATTCCCAAACAAGACCGACATGATTAGCAAGCCTAACCCCGATCAACTTACGGCCGTAACTTCCTCATTTTACATCAAAGTTCGACACCGTTCGAACTGAGAGTTCATATTTTTAGTCTTCTTCGATGCTACTATGGAATTGGCAAATTTTCCAAAGGGGTAGAATAGTCATTTTCACTTTTGGAAATAGCAGGGTGTAACAAACACCCCCAACTCCCAGAGTATTGTTGCATGTAGACTTAATTTTAGCAATCATTATGGCTTGCAATTATATTAATGGACTCTAAAAACATCGACAAAATCAACGGTGTCTAACTAATTCAAAAATAATATTAAATTTGATCGGTGAGCTGGACTATAAGAATCGAGATTGATGAAAAAAATATGGCTGCGGCGAACAATACCTATGTTTGGCCCGACTTTTAAAATTGATTTTCGGTTTCAAAAGCTTAAGCAGAGCCAAACACCTCTAAATGTTCGGCTTTTGAAAAGCCGTAAAGCGCTTTTGTATAAAATAAAGCAGAAGCTCCGATTTAGAGATTCTGCGAAAAGCTGTTTTAAAAATACAAGATTATCCTTACCAAATTTTAATTTTATTTTAGAAAATATAATTTTCTTTCATTTATATCAATTTAATAATAAAATAAATTATAAATTATATTATTTAATACAAAAGAACTCTAACAAGATCCATTTTGACTATATTTTATTGTTTAGAATTATTATTCATAGTTATATTATAAGCCCTTTATAGTCATTTTACACAATCTCTCATATTAAAAAGCACTTCTATTAGTTTTTCACCCAAACACTCAACTGATTTTTTTGAAAAATACTTCTCTAAAAGTTCAAGCCGGAAGCTGATTTTGCAAAAGCAAAATGAGGGCCAAACTGAGCCATTAGCTATGAAAAAATTAAACCTTAGGAAAAATATTGTAATGAAAAGTAGGAGAGAGAGAGAGAGAGGGCTACCCGGATTTGGTGCCCAATTGCCCAGATTAAGAGGGAATGCGTGCGAATTTTACGGCTCTTGTTAAATCTTTTTTCAAAATTTCAACATAAATTTAACGGAAAATAACTCATTCATTTTGCATCAGATTTCAACAAATTTTGCATACGAGTATAAGATTTTTTGTGCTCTACAATAATATATCCATTTGGATATTTTTTGAAACAAAAAATTTTCAAGTCATCATACGACAGTCATATCACGATATTATCACTGATAGTGGTATGATAGTGATATGATGTCGATATAACAATGATATGAGGTTGGTGTGAGGTCTTATGTTTGACAAAATGATATGATGACATCATATCAATGCATATCATGATATTATCTTTTTTTATGGGCAATCAAACATTTATGAAGCTCAAGGTGGGGGAGGAAAACAGTCTCCCCTTACAAATGTACAGAAACTTTAAACTACAATATGTGATTGGAAAATCACCCTATAAACACTCCATCTCCTACAAAGTACAACAATTCACTCAACCGTCATTACAAAAACTGTAGTCTATAAGCATGGAAATCAACTTGCAGAGCCATATTCCCTGCAATAGTCAGCTCTATAAGACTCTTGATCCAAGCACAAACTCCATCTACATCCATAGCAGCACGCCTATATAATCTCTTCCGTCTTTCTTTTCACAAGATGCTTATTGTTAAATTCCAAAACTTCTCACTGCCCATTCACTGAATTCCTGGAAATCATGGCATGGTCTGCAAACTCTGTTGATCATTCCAAGGTTGTACTTAAGGACTTCAGTAGAGAAAGGGCAGAGGAAAAACAAATGGTTTCTGATCTCCACTGCTGAGTTACATAATACACAATGATCATCTCTAGTTTTCCCCAAGCTTTGAGTTTGTCCTTAGTGCAGCTCCTGTCTTTAAGAACAAGCCAACTCACTAGATTATGTCTTGGCAAGCTATATTGGAACCATAGCAGAGAGTACCATAGTACTACAAGATTCCTTATTCTAAGATCTTCCCAAACCATCTTCATATAGTACTTTGGATACGTGTATGTCATGAGTAAGACTTTAAATACGTGTCGTGGATTAAGATAGTGTCCAGTTATGATTACTAACATATTTGAGAATTCTTTTAGACTAGTTATATACCTAAGATTACCAATGATGGGGAGACTCATTTTAATTCATTACAATTTAAGTAAAAAATTGTTGTTGTTGTTGTTGTTGTATATCATCGATCTCCATAATCCAAAGTATCAAAGAATATTTGAAGACTTAGGAGAAAATGCTATAGTAAACCGTTAAATTTGTTTGGTGAAGTGAACTCAACTTATTCCACTAAGTTAAAGGATGGGAGTTAATATGTTGGGGTTTCCATCTGGAGACACGCAGACGCCTCACTTCCCAATCTAAAGTAAATGGCAAACACCTACCCACAACTTCTAGAGACCATTAAATGAATTAGGAGGGGATTCTCAAATGGATTAGCCTGGTGGAGAAAAGTGGCATGCATCCCCATATATCCGTCCATTCTCTTTGAGCTTCGAGAGAGATAAAGACAGAAGCTTCTCATAATCTCCATCTCCACTTGGGGTAACCGTCCTTGGGGTCATCTGCATCAGTAGAAGGGATTAGAAGTTGTGGTATTTATTAAGCGGATACTACTAACTTTAGAAGGTAAGACCCTTTTTCTTTTGTGATGGAGTAAGTGCGGGGGAAAGGTAGTAGCTAGTTGGCGGTGGTAATTTGGGGTTTCGCCAAATCCATCCGTGATAGAATTATCATGATTCTTTTGAATTATAGATGAGGCTGTTGATTTTGGAGTCTTTTATGTATTACTTTAGGACTCTCTGTGTAGCCGTGTTCCACAAGGATACAAACTAGTTAGAAGCTTATAAATATTGTATCATGCTGTAAAACAGACTTTAACGTAAACAAGATAATATTAAAACCTGAAAGGGAGATCCTCTCCGTGAACTAGTGTCTCCGGAAAATACCACGTCTAAAACTCTGTGTCTACTTTATTTTTCCTGCTATTCGTGTTGCTAAATTAACATGGTATCAGAGCCTTCCAACTAGAGCTTGTTTTTTTCGTCGTCGATCTGCTACCTTGGTTTCTTGGTCATTGTTTTTCATTGGCTTTTCTGGACCTCTTCGCTGATTCTTGTCTCTGGATTTTAGCTTGCTTGGTGGTTCTTCGTCCGCTTTGTCTTTGCGGTTTGCTTGTCCTGTCCGCTTTGCTTTTGTGCAGCTTGTCTCCTCGTGTGTTCCTCTTCAGCCATTATTACTCCCGCCGCTCTCACTATGGATATAGAAAAATCGACCAGTTGACCATCAAGTTTGATGGTAAGAATTTTGGTCTTTGGGAGTTTCAGTTTTGCAACCTCGTTGAAGGGCGTCGTTTGCTTGATATTCTGACGGGAGATGCTCCCTGGCCTGCTGCAACTGCTGACTGACTCACTCCTACTGTCACTCTAGAAAATGGCCAAGTGCAACCACTTCCTAAAGCGTAGTATAGCGGGTTTGGGTTTTATTGTCAACCCGGGTCCTAGATGTGATGACTACTCGGTGAATTCTTGTTATTTAGCGGTGAACTTTTAGTGTAACTCAAGCAAACAAAACACAAAGCAAGTAAACGGTTTGTTGTCAAGTCAAGAGAGGTCACCCGGATATGGTTCCCCCTAGACTGCAGTTAAGTCGGATTGCAATTTACCAAGTTCAGTTTTCATGAAAGTTATACTGCGGAAGGTTCTTAATTAGCCTGAAGTCTCGACTAAAGGTCTCCAGACCCTCTCAATCTGAGTCTCTAGCGGGCGACTAACCTCCACCGGAGTAAACAGATTGAGGCCCTAATGAACCAAACCTCCACTACCGAATTGACTTCGGTACAGAATAGCGAATTGGCTCCTCGACTAAAGTCACCAATTCGCCACCTTCGATTAAGGGTACTCTATCAACCTAGGCAGATATTCTCATTCTAGGTTAAAGCAGAAACAACAGGAATTTGATCAGGATTCAAGTCATTCAATCATTCAAACCTCAATCAAATATAATCAATTCACAAACTCTGTACTTGGGTTCATACAATCAGACCTAGCATACAAATCTAGGGTTCTCCATACCCAGATGAATGGGGAAACTACTCCATAGAGAAAGAAGCAAAAGCAGATTCAGACGCGGAAATCATACTGTGAAGTTGGATTCCTGCTCCTGGACGTTTAATCGCACTTCTCCAAGCTCAAACCGGGCTCCAATGGTGTTGAAGATTGATCTATGGCGCTTGGGAACTCTGGTTCATCGCTCTCTCTCTCTAGGAATCGATTTCTCTCTCAAAAACTCGGAACCCTCCAATGTTGGCCTTCTTCTTCCTTATATCAGCTGCCTGGTCGCGATACCCGGTCGAAATACCCGGTCGGGTATTTCAAGGTTCGACCGGGTATTATCCAAACTCGCCGTTTCACTAAGGGGGAAATCCCCGGTCACTCTCCATAATACCCGACCGGGGATTTCGGCTGTTTTGCCCGGGCCCCTCTCTGATTCTCGGGCGCCCAAAAATGATGAATACCCGGTCGGGTATTTGGCCACCTGACCGGGTATTTTCCTCCTACAGCCCTCGTTGTCCCAACTTCGCTCCTTTCGACCCAGAACTCGTTTCTCCGCCTCGATTCCAACGCCGGGACCTGAATTATGACATAAACACACAACCTAGCGTAAAATCGGCTTAAAACACGAGATTCCTCGTCACAAACGGCCTCAGAATAGGGGTGAAAACATGTATAATTATCGGTCTATCAAACTCCCCCACACTTAACCGTTTGCTTGTCCCCAAGCAAACCTAACTCAAACCAATGCAACTCTCCAGACCTCTATAGCAACAAACAACCTCGATCGTAGGTAGAGGACTTCCTAGATCATTTAGCAGCTTACGAGGTCAACCGACGCACAAGTCATCTCATAGCCTCTTCGGCGAGAGCACTAGTCTCGAGTCGGTCTCATGGTAAATAGTGAACAGAGGACAAATGAATCGTGGATGAAGAGACTCTCACAAACGAAAGATCATGGACTCACATTAATTCAAGGTGCTCGATTTTATTCGTGAACATGGTTGGAACCCTTTTCTTTCTTCTTTTTGCTTGTATTTCTGTTTTTCTATTTTTTTTTTCATGGGTTCCAACCTGTTTCTGCAGAAGACGGGGGCTCCAACCTAGCAAAGGTTTTGCGGGAGCCCGGCTCTTACCGGCCATGCCAGGAGCGGGTGTCTCAAGCCTCGTGCGGGGGAAAGACATGTAAGGGGGCTGGAGGTAGTAGGTGGAAATTGGGAACGGATTCCCGTCTCCCCTTACACACTTTCGCCCAATTCGCACGGGAGACGTTATTTTAAAGCACATTTCGAGCACCTGTTACTTTCAAAACATGATACAAGAGTCCATGACAGGCAGAGAGTCCACAACACCACACAATTCAAGGGTCCTAAGATCACTAATTCACTCAATCAACCAACACAGTATGAAGAAGAAATGAGACTTCTTAAATGCATCAACATCCTCCATAGTGCTACACTACCTCCCTAGGTTGCAAATCACTACAGAGACTGTCAATTCAAAGCATACTGAGCAGGCAATTGCAAGGAACACGTACTTGGAGCCCTCAAATTTAAAAATTTGGACAGTGGACTAGGCTCCAAGCACACAAACAGAGCTAATGCAGTCAAAAGATAAACATCCCCCCCACACTTAAGATCGACATTGCCCTCAATGGAGAAGAGGGAAGGAAAGGGGAACGATGTTACCGGTGTGCACAGACTGCAGGAGACTGGAAATGGGCAGTCGGCAAGGAACGGACTGGAGAGAGGACCAGTCGGGAACACAGGCAGAGCTAAAGAAAACCAACAAGCTCAAACACATACGTTAGGTCCAACGGTCAGCCCAATAGTACAGCATCCAAAATGAAAAGAAAAAGAAACAAAAACCGACACAAAACCGACAGTTTGCATGCTGACACAGATAAAAACTCTCAAAACATGCCCCTAGGGCCCTCCGAGACCGGAGAAATCAATCTGATCCATAAGGTCGTCGACGCCATCATCCGGTGGCTGCCGTGGTGGTGAATGCTCCCACCGGGTGGTCCAGCGGTGCTCCTCTGGAGGGTGGCAAGCCTGGAGCAGATGCTCGGAATACTCCATCAGACGGCGGCCTCGGTCTCTCTCCCGCTCGATGAGAGCAGTAGTGTGTCCCATGTGGGTCTCCAAGCGGCCAAGGCGCTCATCAACGCCCGTCATCCTGGACCGGTACTCGGCCTGGTGGGCCGAATACTGCTGGTAAAACTGGACCTGATGGTCCATGAGCTGCTGGTTCTGAAGACCAAGCTGCTGGAACTGGAGCCCCATATGCTGGAACTGCTCCGTGAAGAAGTCCATCGACGGACCAGAAGGACCAGAGGAGGCCTCACCCCTCACTGGTCTCCGTCGAGGCTGAAGATCCCCAGGGGGGAGAGCGAGGGCTCCGGCTCATCGGCATCCATAGCGCCGTCATCATCATCATCAGCATCCTCATCTACCTCCTCCTCTGCATAGTCATCATCCTCCTCGTCCTCACCAAGGTTGACAACCTCCTCAGGGGGCATAGAGAGCCCATCCACCCAGGTGTGGACGTCGTTAGTGGCCAGGAGGCGTGCACTGTGGAGCACGTCCCGGCTGAGAGGGGTGGAGCCGCCCTGATCAGAAGCGTCATGAAGCCCCTCGAAACTGATCCCAAAGTGGCGGGCCAACCGGGTGATCAGGGGACCACAGAAGAGGTGGGTGGGATTCCCGTGGCACCGGGAGAAGGTGGTAGCCACGAAAGATCCCAAGTGAAGCATGTGCTCCGGATCCCCCATACAGGACATAGCGTACAACACTCGCTTCGGAACCTTATGCGAGCCGGTGGCGTTGGGGACGACGGAGCGGGTGATCAGCAGGTTCAGAATGTGGTACTGCGGCTTAAGAGTGCTGACGTAGGTCTGGCCGGCCACGAAGAACTCATGTCGATGGTCGTGCCGGGCGGCATGTCGATAGAAGTGATCCTGCTCCCAGTCTGTCGGGTTGGGGAGCTCGACCACGTGGCCATCGAATGGGTGGTACTCGATGCCAAAGGCGGAGGCCAACCCGTCAATGGTCAGCTGGCGGGGACGGCCACCCAATCGAAACGTCACTGCATGGGCGTCCCGAGTCTTCTTCTTGTCGTAATGGAACGTGGTGTAGAACTCCCACACTAGCTCCGTGTAGGTGGGCTCGTCAATGGCCAACAGCGTCCGCCAATCGCGGTGACTGATGGCAGTGCTGAGCTCCTGCAAGCAATGGAGCTGCTCGAACACCGCCCACTCGAGGTGGTGGTGTTTCTCTAGTTTCCCCTGAATCACCTTGCGGAACTGGTCCGCGTACTCCCGGTGCAGGCGCAAGCCCTGCACAAACGCGTGATCGAGGGACATGATCCTGCACAAACAACAAACCAAAAGTGGAGCCAAGAAAATACATTGTCAGGACCAACGGCATGGGGCAGCACTTCCCCCCACACTTAGGCTCGCCTAGGCTAACAATTAAGAACAGCCGGTTGAATTGGAATCAACTCAACCGGAATACAAGGCAAGATCACTGAATAAACCACAATAAGCACACGGGCAGCACAGAAACCACATATAAAACCATGCAAGCCGAAGGCATCCCCCACCCTACTCTAGTCCAGGCATGCAAACACAGTTCTCGGTCCTACAGTCTACAGTTCGATTCTCCAGAAAAAGAGTAAGTAATACGAAACACACCTGGAAATGCAAGTAGAACTGTAGTGCGGACACGAGAAAAAGGGGAAGGACGCGAGGAGGGGCCAAAAAAATCGGCCTAGGGGGTGGCCGGAAAGTGGCCGGAAACCCGCCGGAAAGTCGCCGGAAAATGACCGGCGACGGAGGCGGCGGAGGCGGGTGGCCGGCGGCAGGGAACGCGGCGGCCGGCGATAGGTCGGCGGCGGAGGAGGCGGCGGCCGGCGGGAGGCCGGCGGCGGACTTAAAGGAGAGAGGGGAGAGGATTTGAGAGTAGAGAGATGGAAGATTTTGGAAAAAATGAGGGGAGAGAGAGAAATGACCGGAGGTTTCCTTCAAATAGGAAAAATTCCCGGTCGGGTATTTATGAGCCCTCGACCGGGGAATTACCAAACGCAGCGTATAAGATCCCATAAATCCCCGGCCTCGAAACAAAAATACCCGGTCGGGTATTTTTGGGACGAGGTCGGGTATTGGAGCAAAACGTCGCGTTCAGGGTCTGGGAGATCCCCGGCCGCGAACCAAAAATACCCGGTCGGGTATTTTTGGGACGCGGTCGGGTATTCCCCCTTTTTTTCCCCGATGACCAGAGGGGGCCCCGGGCGTGAACCCAAAAATACCCGGTCGGGTATTTTGGCCCACGACCGGGTATTTCCCCCTTTCGGCCAAAAATCCATTTTTCCCAAAATTTTCAATCTCTCCTGCACGAAAACACCAAATCGAGGTATCAACGACGACCAAACTTCAATACAGACATGCAACTGACTCGACACAACACAAAAACTCAGAAAAAAAGGGAAAAGAAAATGCAAACCGTGGTGGGGTTGCCTCCCCACAAGCGCTTCTTTACCGTCTTTTAGCTGGACGCCCATGGCGGAGCTAAGGGTCCGCGAGTTCCACCACCAACTCCGCACGTTCGACCTCGTCTCCCAGGTAGAGTTTGAGACGATGGCCATTCACTTTAAACGGCTCAGTCTGCGGGTTGGCGATCTCGATAGTGCCATAGGGGAACACCTGGGTGACCGTGAACGGTCCAGACCACCGGGAACGGAGTTTTCCGGGAAAGAGCTTCAGGCGAGAGTTATAGAGGAGAACTCGATCACCAACCTGAAACTCTTTCGGACCCCGCAACCGGGCATCGTGCAAGCGCTTAGTGCGCTCCTTGTACAGCCGGGTGTTCTCATAGGCGTGGTAACGCCACTCCTCCAGCTCCAACATCTGCATTTTTTGCTCAACACCTGCAACATGAACATCCAAGTTGAGCAGCTTAAGGGCCCAGAAGGCCTTGTGCTCTAGCTCCACGGGCAAATGGCATGCCTTTCCATAGACCAGCCGGTACGGTGAAGTACCAATGGGCGTCTTGTAGGCAGTGCGATACGCCCACAGAGCATCATCGAGCTTGGTGGACCAATCTTTGCGGGACTGATCCACCGTTTTCTCCAGGATCCGCTTGAGCTCCCGGTTCGTCAGTTCGGCCTGGCCACTGGTCTGGGGATGATAGGCCACGGACACCTTGTGAGTCACACCATAGCGAGACAGTAGTTTATCGAATTGGCCCTGGAAATGGGTGCCTCTATCGCTTATGATGGCTCTAGGTGTCCCGAACCGGGAGAATAGCTGCTTCAGAAAACCACAAACACGTCTAGCATCATTGGTGGGCAAGGCTTGCGCCTCAGCCCACCTAGAGACGTAGTCAACAGCAACCAGAATATAGGTGTTATTAATAGATGGAGGGAAGGGGCCCATGAAGTCGATACCCCAGACATAAAAAATCTCACAAGTTATAAACACATTCTGGGGCATCTCATCACGGGCAGAGATGTTACCTGACCTCTGGCATCGGTCGCACCTGCGTGTGAAGGCGTCTGCATCCTTGAAGAGCGTGGGCCAGTAAAAGCCCGACTGGAGCACCTTCCTCGCCGTGCGGTTTCCTCCGTGATGACCGACAGTAGGTCCCTCATGAGAGTGAGATAGAATGCCCTCCATCTCACTCTCCATAACACAACGACGGATGATCCCGTCGGCTCCGATCCGAAAAAGATGCGGGTCATCCCAGAAGTAGTACTTCAGATCGGAGAAAAACTTCCTCTTGGCGTGAGTTGCCATCCCCTTGGGCAGCTGCTGGCCCACCAAATAGTTCGCAAAATCGGAGTACCAGGGGGTGACACTCTCCACCAAGCACATCATCATCAACCTATCGTCTGGGAAGGAGTCATCAATCTCCTCCACGAGGTTGTCCGCAGGAGGTGCGTCCAACCGGGAGAGGTGATCAGCTGCAACATTTTCTGCTCCCTTCTTGTCCCGGATCTCAATATCGAACTCCTGCAGCAGTAAGATCCATCGTATGAGCCGAGGCTTGGCATCGGCCTTGCTCATCAGGTATCTAATCGCGGAGTGATCGGTGTACACGGTCACACGAGACAAGACAAGATAGGGGCGAAACTTATCAAAGGCAAACACCACCGCAAGCAGCTCCTTCTCTGTGGTGGTGTAGTTCTCCTGGGCATCATTCAGAGTCTTCGAGGCGTAGTAGATAGGTCGGAAGTGTTGATCTCGCCTCTGCCCCAGAACAGCTCCAACAGCAAAGTCACTAGCGTCGCACATCAGCTCAAATGGTAGGGACCAGTCAGGAACAACCATGATAGGAGCCTGGGTGAGCTTCTCCTTCAAGGTGGTGAACGCCGCTGTGCAAGCATCAGTGAACTGGAAGGGGGCATCCTTCTCCAGAAGCTTAGTTAGGGGCAGGGCGATCTTCGAGAAGTCCTTGATGAACCGCCTATAGAAACCTGCATGGCCAAGAAAACTCCGGATCCCCTTTACATATGTAGGAGGAGGCAGCTTGCTGATAGTCTCGATCTTTGCTCTGTCTACCTCGATCCCCATCTTGGAGATCTTGTGCCCAAGAACTATGCCTTCTCGAACCATGAAGTGACACTTCTCCCAACTCAGTGCCAGGTTCGTTTCTTCACACCGTTTAAGGACAAGTTCCAGGTTATGGAGACAGTGAGAGAAGGAGTCTCCATAAACCGAGAAATCGTCCATAAACACCTCCATGATCTCGCCGACCAGACGGTCAAAGATGGCGAGCATGCATCGCTGAAAAGTGCCTGGGGCGTTGCATAGCCCGAATGGAATCCTCCGGTAAGCAAATGTGCCGAAGGGGCAGGTGAAAGTGGTCTTCGCCTGGTCCTCCGGTGCAATAGGGATCTGAAAGTACCCGGACATCCCATCCAGGAAGCAGTAGAACTCGTGCCCCGCCAATCTCTCCAGCATCTGATCAATGAACGGCAGTGGGAAATGGTCCTTCCGAGTAGCGTCGTTGAGACGCCGATAGTCGATGCAGACACGGTACCCAGTCACCGTGCGCATCGGGATGAGCTCGTTCTTCTCGTTAGGCACCACGGTCATCCCACCCTTTTTGGGCACCACCTGGGTGGGACTGACCCACTCGCTGTTAGAAATGGCGAAGATGATCCCGGCGTCCATCAGCTTCACGATCTCTGCCCGAACCACAGCCTCCAGATTCGGCGTCAATCTCCTCTGCGGCTGTCTCACTGGCCGCATCTCATCCTCCAGCAGTATCCTGTGCGAGCAAAAAGACGGGCTGATCCCCCGGATATCTGTGATCTTCCATGCCAAAGCTCGCTCGTACTGCTTCAGCAAGGCCACTAGTCTGGTCTTCTGCTCGGGTGTGAGGGTCGAGCTGATGATGACTGGCAGCTTATTCCCCTCCCGGAGAAATGCATACTCCAAATGAGGAGGGAGGGGCTTAAGCTCCAGCTCTGGTGGTTCCTCCAAGGAGGTGGTGATGCGGGTGGAGGATGAGATCGGTTTAAACAGCCTGTCGCCCTCCAAGAAGGGGCCACTCTCCAATGCGGCCAACTGCTCCGCCAGCTGCGGCTCCTGCAATGCCTGCTCACCTAGCAAAATACAACACTCAAGAGCATCATCAGTACCCGCACTAGTGATGGCGAGTGCGCTCTCAAAATCAGTAAGCACGTCACAGTAGTCTATGTCATCATGCAAATGAGAATGTTTCCCATTGTCAGACACAGAAAAAGTAGCCTGTTCATCACCAGCACGCAGAATCAATTTACCACTATGCACATCAATAAGCGCCTTGGCGGTGGCGAGAAACGGTCTACCCAAAATCAAAGGCACATCCACATCCTCATTTATATCCAAAATAACAAAATCAACAGGATATGTGAATGCACCAACATTAACAAGCAAGTCCTCAATGATACCCCTAGGATGCACGATAGAACGATCAGCTAACTGAATGCTCATCCTAGTAGCTCTAGGTTCACCTAGGTCTAGCTTCTTAAACAATTTATAGGGCATGACGTTAATGCTAGCGCCTAGGTCCGCCAAGGACTTTCCTACATGCATGCTGCCAATAACAAGAGGGATAGTGAAACTCCCCAGGTCTTTGCGCTTCTCTGGCAGCTTGTTCTGCAGGATGGCAGAACACTCCTCGCTGAGCATCACTGTCGAAAGATCCCCAAGTTTCTTCTTGTTGGTGAGGAGGTCTTTCATAAACTTGGCATACTTGGGCATCTTCGACAGTGCCTCCACGAACGGCATGCTGATGTTGACCTGCTTCAACATTGCCATGAACTTGGCAAACTCTGTCTCCAGCCTGTCTCTATGGAGTCGAGTGGGGAAGGGCAGCTGGGGTGTATGCTCCTTAACCACAGGTTGTGGCTTGGGAGCAGGTGCTGCGCAGCCTTCCCCCACTTCTGCAGTATCAGCTGGAGGTGTTGAAGCAGGTAGTGGTCTCGGGCAGCCAAGGTACCTAGCTTCCATAGCATGCACACCCCGGTCCCGGGAGTTCCTGCCTCTGTTGTTCTGCCCCCAGGAGTGGTCTCGGGCAGCCAAGGTACTGATCATCTGGTTCAGCTGGGGTGGAGTCTTAGTAAGGATATCCCCTCCTGGGCATAGAGACTCAATCACCCTCTGGCTGTCTGGAGTGAGGGCGCTGTAGAAGTTCCCTACTGTGAAAGCATCGCTGAAGCCATGATGGGGACACTGCCAGAAGTATCCCATGTACCGCTCCCATGCATCACGCAGGGACTCATCTGGCTCTTGGCGTAAGTGAGTGATCTCCCGCTGTATCTTCGTGGTCTTCGATGCCGGATAATACCGGTGCACGAACTTGTCAGCCAGATCGTCCCAAGAGGTGATGGACAATAGGGGCTGGGTCTCCAACCACCTCTTAGCATTCCCCGCCGGAGAATGGGGGAAGAGGTGAAGGCGGATTGCGTCATCCGGGACACCGTTCAGCTTGAACCCGTTCGTCAGCTGCAGAAAACGGGAAAGGTGTACCCGGGCTTCCTCATCCTTCAAGCCATGGAACTGGATAGATGATGTGATGAGCTGAATCCAGCATGGCTTGATCTCGAAGTTGTTTGCAGGAATGGGTGGATAGAGGATGACCGGGCGGATGTCAGCAATCCGTGGAGTATAGTAGTACTCCAAGGTGGGACCCGGTGGTGGTGGATGATGATGGCCAGCTCCCTGGGGGTTTGGGTCGTTCCCAAGGATCTGGTTCTGAGGAGGCGGGTTCTGATCGCCACCCATCTCGTGCTCGTCCTCGGAGTCGCTGGTCAATTGGCCGTCTCGGCGCTCCACCGTAGCCAGTCTAGCTCGCTGTTGTCTCCGAAGTTCTTTGCAGGTGCGCTCAATCTCAGGATTCAACGGCAGTAAACCTCCCGACTGGCTACGGGTCATGCACTATCTGCACACAATCAAGCAATGCAAACCCGTGAAGGCACAAGTGGGAAGAACAAAAACTCAATGCGAAAAATGAAAATGCTAAAGTAACAGAAATCACTTTTCTTCAACAACCTAGCCGTCCCCGGCAACGGCGCCAAAAAACTTGACTCACTCCTACTGTCACTCTAGAAAATGGCCAAGTGCAACCACTTCCTAAAGCGTAGTATAGCGGGTTTGGGTTTATTGTCAACCCGGGTCCTAGATGTGATGACTACTCGGTGAATTCTTGTTATTTAGCGGTGAACTTTTAGTGTAACTCAAGCAAACAAAACACAAAGCAAGTAAACGGTTTGTTGTCAAGTCAAGAGAGGTCACCCGGATATGGTTCCCCCTAGACTGCAGTTAAGTCGGATTGCAATTTACCAAGTTCAGTTTTCATGAAAGTTATACTGCGGAAGGTTCTTAATTAGCCTGAAGTCTCAACTAAAGGTCTCCAGACCCTCTCAATCTGAGTCTCTAGCGGGCGACTAACCTCCACCGGAGTAAACAGATTGAGGCCCTAATGAACCAAACCTCCACTACCGAATTGACTTCGGTACAGAATAGCGAATTGGCTCCTCGACTAAAGTCACCAATTCGCCACCTTCGATTAAGGGTACTCTATCAACCTAGGAAGATATTCTCATTCTAGGTTAAAGCAGAAACAACAGGAATTTGATCAGGATTCAAGTCATTCAATCATTCAAACCTCAATCGAATATAATCAATTCACAAACTCTGTACTTGGGTTCATACAATCAGACCTAGCATACAAATCTAGGGTTCTCCATACCCAGATGAATGGGGAAACTACTCCATAGAGAAAGAAGCAAAAGCAGATTCAGACGCGGAAATCATACTGTGAAGTTGGATTCCTGCTCCTGGACGTTTAATCGCACTTCTCCAAGCTCAAACCGGGCTCTAATGGTGTTGAAGATCGATCTATGGCGCTTGGGAACTCTGGTTCGTCTCTTTCTCTCTCTAGGAATCGATTTCTCTCTCAAAAACTCGGAACCCTCCAATGTTGGCCTTCTTCTTCCTTATATCAGCTGCCTGGTCGCGATACCCGGTCGAAATACCCGGTCGGGTATTTCAAGGTTCGACCGGGTATTATCCAAACTCGCCGTTTCACTAAGGGGGAAATCCCCGTTCACTCTCCATAATACCCGACCGGGGATTTCGGCTGTTTTGCCCGGGCCCCTCTCTGATTCTCGGGCGCCCAAAAATGATGAATACGCGGTCGGGTATTTGGCCACCTGACCGGGTATTTTCCTCCTACAGCCCTCGTTGTCCCAACTTCGCTCCTTCCGACCCAGAACTCGTTTCTCCGCCTCGATTCCAACGCCGGGACCTGAATTATGACATAAACACACAACCTAGCATAAAATCGGCTTAAAACACGAGATTCCTCGTCACAAACGGCCTCAGAATAGGGGTGAAAACATGTATAATTATCGGTCTATCACTGACGCCAAGGAGCGTTTTGATTGGGTTGTTGGCAATGCCCAAATTATTACTTGGCTCCTGGGCTCTGTCGATCCTCTTACTGCTCTTACTCTTCGTCGGTTTCCTACGGCGGTTGCGATGTGGACTCATCTACGCACTATTCATTCCCAGCAGGATGCGTCGCTACAGTTTCAACTCGAGACCGAACTGGCCAATCGAAAAATGTTTATTTTTAGTTTTAGGTTTAATAACTACCCATGTTTATCCCAAGTTCACGTACCTTAGACTAAACCCTAACTATTTTTTCGTGGGCAAAATATGGCGCTACATTTTATCCAAACCTTGTATATATAATTAATCTTCAGCGGTAGAGTAGTGGTTCCATATCCTTCTTTGCCGCAATTTTGAGTACAGACTAAAGCTTAGAGGCACAACATGGAAAATAGGAGGATTACTCGCTCTTCGTCCAATCTTGTGGTATGTATAATAGCTCTTTAACCATTGAAATTCATTCTAGTTAATTTATTAATCATAGGTTCACTGTCATTGAAGGAGACCTCCGAATTTGTGACTCCAACAAAGAAACCAAGGCTACCCAAAGGTGTGAGCACTCCACCCACTCCTGCTTCAGTCGCCGTTTTTATTTCAGACGATGAATCTGACTCTGAGGTAACACCAAAGAAGCCAAATGGAAAAAGTATTTGTCTAAGTTCTGTTGACAAGGTAATAAAGGTGTCATGTTTGCCATTGAAGTGTTCTTTGCCGTTATTCCGTCAGACATAACGAATGCATTTCGACTCGTGTTTATTTGTGGCCCCTATTCCAGGTTGTTTTGAAGTTTAAGCTACCTACTGCTATGGAATACGATGATGACCAAATCCACCTTTCTCACTATATATTTTTAGACAATCTGCCACCTGACGAAGTATTGGTCAAAACCTCAAACAACTCTTGTACCAGGAAGTCATTGTGGTCTTTAAGCCCTCGCTCATTCGTAGATGCTGAAGTATTCAACGGAACTCCAAAATTTTGTTTTGTTTGTCCACTATCAATGCTTTCTACGTAGAATTATTTTATAACAAATCGATAGTATCATGAAGTGTTTTTTGTCCATGTTATATTAGGTTATAACAGCGGTGGCCTGCCACTTGACTCTAGAAGAGTTGTGGACAAATTCTAAGGACGGAAAAGGAGTTTGCTATCTGCCTGCTAAACTACAGGTTGTGGTCCGATTATGCTTAAGATTAATTTCCGCTCACCAAAAAAAATACAACACATGTTTTTTTAACGTGAATGATATTGTGTTGACAAAATTTCAATTGTGCAACTACCACATGGGCAGGAACTAGTGATTTCATGTGGAATAACACCCAAGAGGGCATTAGACCTATACCAATCAAAATTCCTTAGTCGAACCAATATGGTGAACATGGTAAACTGTTCGTCTTAATAAGTATTACATGGTTTGCAGTTTAGTTTTTTAATACGTGTTGACAATTTCCGCATATGTAGGTGTGTGTTCCGATGAGAGATAATGCCCATTGGTACTTGGCTATCATTAAGTTAGACAAGGAAGAAGTCCATATCTTGGATCCACAACTAAATGAAGACCGCAATTCCTTTCGACTACAATCTGTTCAAACAATGGTAAATTTGTGACATTGTGCCGTTATAACGCAAAAAAAAAAATGTAAATACCTCTTTCTAAGTACAAACGTTTCTTAATTTGTACATATGAGATTTATGCAAGCCTTGTGGAAAATTCTCTATCATGAACAAGGTCCGGATTGTCGCCACCAAGGAATGCGGAGTTTTCGTACACAAATCCTTCAAAGGATCAAGAACAACTTCATCGGTAAGTATGCCCATTTTGTGTGATATTAAACAACGGCTTATCAACTTGGTTCTTATCACGCAATGCTTTCATTTTATGTAGGTCTGATAGTGGAGTCTAGGTCTGCATGTGGATGTATGGCACAAGTTGGGACTCCTCTTATATTTGGGTAAAGACAATTCTAGTTCGCATATTAGAAAACCACACTTGATTTTTATTTTTGAATCATGCGTTAAGCACCATGTTTGTTGATGTTGATAACCATGCACTCAAGTGAGGAGGATGCAAATCGCTTTGTACCTTGTTGGAGAGCCCATGAACTACATAAGGCATATGGTGCTGACGGAAGCAAGAACATTTGCACCTAAAGTTGAAGCTTCAGTCGAAGAGTACAAGAAAGCCCATGAAAGGAGGAAAAAGGAAAGAGAAGAGCACAAGGAAACTCAGTCAAAGAGCCCAAGGACAACCTGATTTTGCATTTTTTTTTTCAAGATGATTGACTCACTTCTACTGTCACTCCAGGAATTGGCCAAGTGAAACCACTTCCTAAAGTGTAGTATAGCGGGTTTGGGTTTAATTATCAACCCGGGTCCTAGATTTGATGACTACTCAGTGAGTTCTTGTTATCTAGCAATGAAACTTTAATGCAAGTCTAAACTAATAAACTAACAAAGCAAGTAAACGGTTGTATTCAGGTTAAGAGAGGTCACCCGGATATGGTTCCCCCTAGACTGCAGTTAAGCCGGATTGTAATTACCAAGTTCAGTTTCTATGATAGTTATACTGCGGAAGGTTCTTAAACAGCCTGAAGTCTCGACTAAAGGTCATCAGACCCTCCCAATCTGAGTCTCTAGCGGGCGACTAACCTCCACCGGAGTACACAGATTAAGGCCCTAAGAACAAAACCTCCACTACCGGAGTAAATCCGGTACAGAATAGTGAGTTGGTTCCTCGACTAAATTCACCAACTCCCTACCTTCAATCAAGGATACTCTATTAACCTAGGCAGATATTCTCATTCTAGGTTAAAGCAGAAACAACAGGAATTTGATCAGGATTCCAGTCATTCAATCATTCAAACCTCAATCGAATATAATCAAATCATAGAATCAGTACTTGGGTTCATACAATCAAAGCCTAACATACAAATCTAGGGTTCTCCATACCCAGATGAATGGGAGAACTACTCCATGGAGAAAGAAGCAAAAGCAGAATCAGACGCGAAATTCATACTGTGAAGGATGATTTCCTGCTCCTGGACGTTGATCGGCACTTCTCCAAGCTCAAACTGGCCTACAATGGTGTTGAAGATCAATCTAGGGCACTTGGAGACTCTTGTTCGTCACTTTCTCTCTCTAGGAATCGTTCTTTCTCTCAAAAACTCGAATCCCCTTCTGTTTGGCTGAAAATCTGATTAAAAGGGCATCACTGGCCAAAGCACGGTCGAGGGCACGGCCGTGCTTTGCCTGAGCCCGCCCGTGCCTCGGCCAAGGTTAATTACACGGCCAGCAGTTGGGATAAACATGACCGTGTTTTGGATAGGACACGGTCGTGCTTTTGGTTGACACGGCCGTGCTTCTGCCCGTGTTTTTTGCCACAATTTTCCAAGACGAATTTGCTCTCGGCAGTAAAAACACGGCCACAGAACACGGCCGTGTTTTGTTTTTGGTCCTGCCCGTGTTTTGGCTCCAGCTTCTCACACGGCCAGTTTTTCCAGTTGCACGGCCGTGTGATGCTTGTGTGTGCCCGTGCAGCTTCCTTAGCACCTTGCCACGCGCCCGATCTTCGCCCAATCGACCCCGAACTCGCTCCTAAACCTTCATTCACTTGCCAGGACCTGAAATATCACAAACAAGCACAACCTAGCGTGAAATCGGTCTAAAACATGAGAAACCACATCTCAAACAGTTAAGAATTAGGGGTGCAAATATGTGAAATTACATCGTTATCAATGATATACAACCATGTTATATTTTTTTTCAAGATGATGGACAACCGTTTTGGTTTTGTTTAGTTTGGTTTGGTTTGTTTTGTTTGGTTTGGTTTTTGGTGAATGCTTTCTATATTGGGTTTTTTTTTTCAAGATGATGGACAACCGTTTTTGGTAAATGCTTTCTATATTTGGTTTTTGGTTTGGTTTGTTTTGTTTTTTCGTGGAAACTATATTGACTTTTCGGACAGCCATCCCTTCCGAATCGAGTCTCAAAGTATCTACCTTTAACCTGGCTACTACCTTAGCCAACAAGTGGCAATTTCCTGCTTTCCAGTTACACTTTTGCACAACCTGTAAAGGGACCTTCTGGACTTGATCTCCAGCTCCCAAGTAATCCCTGGTGTTCACAAATATCTCATTTTCATCGAGCCATGCGTGACGAATAGGCTTCCAAAGTGAGCTTCCCGAAATGGAAAAGGGACTTGACCAAAATTCCAGCTTCCAACTTGTTAGTGAGGTTGCTTCTGTTCAAGCCATTGTATCTTGTAGAGAGGTTTAATTGAGATCATATCATTCCACTTCGTTCCCAATTGCCCTCGTTTAATTAAATTTGCATTCATGTATACTTAACCCAAAAAGTAAATCTGATTGGCTCCCAATTAACATAATTAATGACCAAACCCCGTACAAGGCAGATATTAAATTCTTAGGTAATTAATTTAATGTTCCTAGGATATGGAAAGGCTTCCATTCCTTGAATTTCCACCAACGAGGCAACAATGTATGCACTCCCCTTTTAGTGAGAGAATTCATTGTATTAATAAATACAATAAAAAGGCTTACATAATTAATGGATTCTTTATTGTGTATAATTAAAAGGGTATTTTACTATAAACGAAGCATGATAGATTCACCGGGGGAATAAAAGAAGCATGAGTCTTGATGAAAAAGGGAAAAAATCACCATAGATAAAAAATCATTATAATCAAGCCATATCCATACTATTCACGCCTATCATCGTCACTATACTTGTGACGGGTATATAAATAAAACCTTAATTTTCGAAAATCATTAAAAATGAAGATGAAATAAGTAACACATTCTTCTACCTAATTGGAACTGCTTAGAACAAAAGCGGATTAAAATCTCCCCCAATGAAATTCATTTGCAATTTCATAGGTAGTCCCTACTTCCACTTCTATAATTTTGAGAAAACATCACTTCTCAACAACAATGAAAGTTAATTGCAATTTCATCAATAGTCCCCACTCGTGGGCCCATTTCAATTGCAAGCAAATTTGCACCCTTGCAATAGCTTCTCACATCATAGCAATTTAGAGATGCAATTGCACCTCCTTGCCACATCATCTTGCAAGTCACAAAAATTGCACCATTGGAGATGACCATTACTGCATCTCGTCACCTGTCTTAGGGAACTTAGCCATGGCAAATTCAATAAATACTGCATGCATAGAAAAATATTGGTGTGGACAATTCAAAAAATGGGAGATTTTCCTAGTCAAATGATGTACTGGCTCCCCTCAGTACCTGACAGTTTTGAGTGCTGGACAATTAAGGAAAAGACAAAAGACTGGAAAAAAACCCAACAAAGACTTAGAAACTTGTTAACAGACGACATCCATTGTTGGCCCCTTTGCTGCTCCAACGCTCCACCCCGCCCTGCATCAATCGACTCTCATGTAAGCCGAGGGCGTTTGCTTGAGGAGGACTCGGGGGTCTCTTCTTGATGCTCCGTATGCCGAAGGTCAATAAAAGTAGTGGTCAATTCGGCTATACGGTACACCGACAAACAAGTGCACTGGTCCTCCTTAACATAAACCCCCATATCCATCCCAACCCTTTCAAGAAAGGTGGTCACGAAGGTGGCATATGGAAAGGCAGTGTACCAGTTTTCCCCTCTAGGAGCAGCCTCAACCATGTTCAGGCACCTATTGGTTGCCTACGTACCCGAGTAGTCGGAATCAAAGTCCACGTAGTTCGTTGTAATTGTTAGTTTTAAATGTTGAGTCTCACACGTTGAAATGTGAAGAAAATGTTTTAGCTGGACTCGAACCTATTGGTTGCCTACGTATCCGAGTAGTCGGGATCAAAGTCCACGTAGTTCGGTTTAAAATGAGTGGTTTTTTTAAGAAGCGATCTTAACACGTTCTATTGATCGTGGCTAAGATGATAATTTGAGTTGTTAGGCGATGTATTTATGATGTTTCAACTTAGTAGTTGAATGGTAAAACCATCTTTAAAATGATTCCATCAAGAGTAACTATTACGGTTTATTTATCATGATTTCGTATTAAGATATTTTCTAAGTAAAACGAGCATGGGTATGAATAATGAAGCCAAATTGAATGTGGTAACGAAGGATTTTAATATTTTGAAATGTTTAGAGGTATACATAAATACATAATTTGGTTAAAGCAAAATCCTAGCACGATTAGATGATACGAATACTACGTATTAAGCTTAAACACAAAGAAAACAAGATAAGGAGATCAAAGTTTCAAATATCATAACATGCTTTGTGGTTGGTTGCCCTTACCTGAAGCAATTAGTGAGGTCATGGTCTATGGTTCGAGACTTCACACTCTTGATTGATTTTGGATTTCACAGAAGCATTCCGAGAGTGGCAGCGGGTAATTAGTCGAAAACTCGGAGGGTAGTTCAGTCATTTCTCAAGGTGAGGTATAAGGCCTCTTTTAAGCTGAAATGAAAACCCTAATCCGTTTTCTTCCACTTGCAGCCGCTCACCTCTCAATCCTCTCTCTCGTTTCTTTCCGCCAATCACACCAATTCTGCTCACTCCTCTCAATTCGATCATTTTCTCTTTCACTGTTGTCATCCTTGCATCGCCGTTAGACGCCAGTACCACCCAGAAAACGACCTGCATTTCCATCGTCTCCTTCGATCTTTCGCCTACTTCCACTCGCACTTCTCCATCCAATCTCCATCGCTTTCCCTTCTGATAGTAAGGAAAGAAGGACGGCGACTGCGGAAGAACTAACGGCGATGGACGCCGGCGACGAGGACGATGCAAAAGTAAGTTGGGTTTTCTTTGTTTGCATGCCGATTTTAAGGTTTGATTTCTCTGGTTTTGGTCGGTCCTGACCTATTTGTGTGTTTTTTTAGGATCGAGTGTGTCGCAAGGGAGGATGGGGTCATTGGAGACAGGGATAGGAAACCGTCGGCGACAGAGGCGAAGACTCTCTAGTCGCCGCGATGACGAGTCCAATGGAGATAGCGGGTTCTAATAGGTAAGTCGTGTTGTTTGGGTTTTTAGCGATCTAGGATTATATGCTTTAAAGTCTCAAAAGATGGATTTTGTTAAAATTCTCAGAATTGGTTCATACAAAGAAAATCATAAGTGGTGAAATTTACATGTTAATCAACTGTAAAAATTGCTACTGCTTGTGATTAGGAAGTCTCAATATCGTATGTTCATGGTGGACTTGAACTATTTCGAGCCTGGACGTGGTTTTGTCAAGATGTTGATTCGGGTTCAGGGGTCATGCTTAGTTAGTGATCATATGATTTTTTAGATTGAATAGGTTGGTTTTTCTGAAATCTGGGATTTGGGTTGAGGTGTTCTCGGAAATGGAAACTGTGGGTTGTGATTGAATCTTGAAACCTGCTCGTTTATGGTTGGAAATCAGTGTGTGTATGATGGTTTGTAGTTTTTAAGGGGTTTAGAATCTGGAAATTCTGTATACTTGTTTGGGGGTATTGATTCTGGGAATTCGGTTATGGTATGTTTATACTGGTTTTGGAATTGGAATTTTGTGGTGTAATATGGTGGTTCGAATCTGTTAGTTAATTTTACGACAACTGAATCTGGAAATTTGTTGTGTGTATGGTGAATAACTGGGGAATTTAGCTTACTGATGGTTAGGTGTGTAGTCCAACATATAATAACAAACATACAAAAATAAGCAGAACAGGCAAAAGAAATAGTAAATGATGAAGAAATATAGATTTATAGATCTAGTATTGTAGTAGGATTAAACATGAAATATTTAAATGAAATTACTGAGATAAATAGGAAAGTAAATATAATGAACCCATAAGGAAAAGCAATATATATAATTTGTTGATTGCTTTTATTATTATGGTGAGAATTGCCGACTTGTAATTTGCTTTGAAAATCGATTGGGCTTGATTGTTTTTGGAGTTTTATTTGGGTCAGATTGTAATTTGATTGGGGTTGATTGAGTTTGATTTTGAAAAGAACTTAATAAGATGATTTAAGATGATGAATGGTAAAGATGATGGTTGGAATTTACTTTGCCACCAACCTTTTTGACTTTTTCTATTGTTTGGGGTGATGATTCTGCCTCTGCTTGATTCTTTGAGCTTCTTTGTCTGCTACCTCCTTTGTGCTTTTGCTGATGTTGGCGGCAGGAGAGGATGTTTGTTTGTGTTTGTTTTTTGCGGGGAAGAGGAAAGGGAGTTGTGGTTTCTTTGCTGTCTTTTGGAAAAAGGAGAAGAAGAAACGAGGACCGGAAGCTTGGGTAGAAGAAGATCACTTCTGTTTTTGCCAGCTTTTTGCTCTGTGGATCAGGAAAGAGGAAGTGGACAGCGGATAAGATGTGGCTGCCGCCCCCTCAAAACAAAGAGCAAGAGGCTCTTTTATAGAAAAAAAATTTTACGTAAGCCATGGGCTGGTTCGGGTCGGATCAGTTCGGTTCACCAGTTTGGTTCTTGGTTATGTGGTTCGACTTGTTGGGCCAAGTTGACTGGTATGAATTTTAGTTGGGTTGGACCTGGACTTTTGTTGACTTGGCTGGGATTTGAATTTGGGCTATAACTAGAACATACTTGGGTTTAGGCTTTGGGCACTTTTCTTAATTTTGTCAAATGTAATCACACTCGTAATCTTTGTTTAATGAATGGTGTAATTATTTACTAATCATAGTTATGATTGTTATTTAGAAATTGAAGTTTATGTTAATGAGTTGATATTTCTATTTGACTTTCTCTTCCTATTTCATTATTCCTAAATCGATGCCCAAGTCCAACATCAAATCATGTCCACGAGATTAAGCAATTGCGTAATTATTTTAACCAAGCTAAAACAAGGCAACCAACCCAAATGTTTTAAACATCAACTTGTCCATATAAATCGAGATTTGCTATTGCTAATCGGACCGAGGTAAAACAAACATGACTCATCTCAAGCACCACGAATACACTTTAGTTAGCAGATTGTTTAAGATTTGCTATTGCCAACCTTAAACAAAAACTAAATTCTATTTAATTAGATTGTTTTAGCCCGGACAAAAAGTGGTGTCTACAGTTGCCCCCACTTTGTATATCTCTTGGTATTTTAGAGGTATACAAAGTACATATCACACAATTTTTGGCTGGTTTGTCAGTAGGTTCGTGATTATTTATAGTTTGGTCCACTTACCGACTTTCTTGAGGTATAATGAGAATTGAGGTTATAAGGTAGCTCCCATGATGTGTAGCCGAGATAGGGCGTTTACTAGTTTTACTCGTATTATAGTTGTCCTTCGCAGTGTAGTCGTGTCATGGATACTGATTGGCCCCTTGGCAGTGTAGCCGTCTTTCGCAGTGTAGTCGCGTCATGGGTACTAATTAGCTCCCTGTGGGTTCTATTTGGTATCCCTCGCAGTGTAGCCTTCTTACAAGTCCTGATTGGTTTCCCTTGCAGTGTAGCCTTCTTATGGGTCCTGATTAGTTCCCTCGTAGTGTAGCCTTCTTGTGTGTACTAATTGGTTTGCCTCGCAGTGTAGCCTTCTTCGCAATGTAGCTTTCTTATGGGTCCTATTTAGCTCCCTCGCAGTATAGCCAACTTGTGGGTGCTGATTGGTTTCCCTTGCACTATAGCCTTCTAGTGGGTTCTGATTAACTCCCTGGCAGTGTAGCTTTCTTATGGGTGTTAATTTATTTCCCTCGCAATGTAGCTTTCTTCGCAGTGTAGCCTTCTAGTGGGTCCTGATTAGCTCCCTCGCAATGTAGCCGACTTGTGGGTTCTAATTTGTTCCCCTCGCATTGTAGTCGTGTAAGGGTTACTGATTATAACGGTAATGACAATGCATTCAAGTTGTTTGGGATAAAACGAGCTAAACAAGTTGAAAGGTGATATAAAAGAGCATTCAAGTTGTTCGAAGTATAACATGCTAAACAAATTGAATTATGATGCAATCAAATTGTTCGGGGTATTACATGCTGAACATATATTGATGGCATAACTAACGGGGTTGTCCGGGATAATGCAATCAAGTTGTTCGGGATATGAGATGCTGAACATTTGTTGATGGAAATGCGATAGATTGTTCGGGACATGACATGCTAGACAATTTAATGCATGGTGATAATGAGTATGAGTGTTTTGTGAGATAATCATGAGATGAGTAATGTTTAATGAATGACAATGTTGTGCTATGAAAGATATGTGAGGGGAGAGTGTGATATAGCAATGATTTGGGTTTGTTTGCCCTTGTGGTAGTATAGATTGGTTTAGAGTTTCTGGTCCCATGGTTCCAAATTGCACAATAAGGTGGATTTGCACTACAAATGTCTTGTAATGTTGATAGACATGTGATTCTATGATTGGTTTTGTCATATACACACATAAACCACTTAATTGTGTCATAATGACAAGACGTGCACGAGTCGAACTATTAGTACCAACTCCAAATTGCACAATAAGGTGGATTTGCACTCAAATGTCTTGTAATGTTGATAGGACATGTGATTCTTCGATTGTTTAGTCATATAAACACATAAACCGCTTAATTTTGTCATAATGACAAGATGTGCAAAAGTACGAACTCTAAGTATCGAGTCCAAATTGCACAATAAGGTGGATTTGCACTCCAAATGTCTTGTAATGTTGATAGACATGTGATTCTTTGATTGGTTTAGTCATGTAAACAAATAAAAAGCTTCATTATGTCATAATGACAAGATGTGCACGAGTACGAACTCTTAGTACCGTGTCCAAATTGTATAATAAGGTGGATTTGCACTCCAAATGTCTTGTAATGTTGATAGACATGTGATTCTTCGATTGGTTTAGTCATATAAACACATAAACCGCTTAATTGTGTCATAATGACAAGATGTGCACAAGTATGAACTCTTAGTACCGAGTCCAAATTGCACGATAAGGTGGATTTGCACTCCAAATGTCTTGTAATGTTGATAGACATGTGATTCTTTGACTGGTTTAGTCATATAACACATAAACCGCTTAATTGTGTCATAATGACAAGATGTGCACGAGTACGAACTCTTTTTACCGAGTCCAAATTGCACAATAAGGTGGATTTGCACTCCAAATGTCTTGTAATGTTGATAGACATGTGATTCTTCGATTGGTTTAGTCATATAAACACATAAACCGCTAATTGTGTCATAATGACAAGATGTGCCCGAGTACGAACTCTTTTTACCGAGTTCAATTGCACAATAAGGTGGATTTGCACTCCAAATATCTTGTAATGTTGATAGACATGTGATTCTTTGATTGGTTTAGTCATATAAACACATAAACCACTTAATTGTGTCATAATGACAAGACGTGCACGAGTTCGAACTATTAGTACCAACTCCAAATTGCACAATAAGGTGGATTTGCACTCCAAATGTCTTGTAATGTTGATAGACATGTGATTATTTGATTGGTTTAGTCATATAAACACATAAACCACTTAATTGTGTCATAATGACAAGATGTGCACGAGTACGAACTCTTAATACCGAGTCCAAATTGCATAATAAGGTGGATTTGCACTCTAAATGTCTTGTAATGTTGATAGACATGTGATTCTTCGATTGGTTTAGTCATATAAACACATAAACCGCTTAATTATGTCATAATGACAAGATGTGCATGAGTATGAACTCTTAGTACCGAGTCCAAATTGCACGATAAAGTGGATTTGCTCTCCAAATGTCTTGTAATGTTGATAGACATGTGATTCTTCGATTGGTTTAGTCATATAAACACATAAACCGCTTAATTGTGTCATAATGACAAGATGTGCCCGAGTACGAACTCTTTTTACCGAGTTCAAATTGCACAATAAGGTGGATTTGAACTCCAAATATCTTGTAATGTTGATAGACATGTGATTCTTTGATTGGTTTAGTCATATAAACACATAAACCACTTAATTGTGTCATAATGACAAGACGTGCACGTGTTCGAACTATTTGTACCAACTCCAAATTGCACAATAAGGTGGATTTGCACTCCAAATGTCTTGTAATGTTGATAGACATGTGATTCTTCTATTGGTTTAGTCATATAAACACATAAACCGCTTAATTGTGTCATAATGACAAGATGTGCCCGAGTACGAACTCTTTTTACCGAGTTCAAATTGCACAATAAGGTGGATTTGCACTCCAAATATCTTGTAATGTTGATAGACATGTGATTCTTTGATTGGTTTAGTCATATAAACACATAAACCACTTAATTGTGTCATAATGACAAGACGTGCACGTGTTCGAACTATTTGTAAAACTCCAAATTGCACAATAAGGTGGATTTGCACTCCAATGTCTTGTAATGTTGATAGACATGTGATTCTTCGATTGGTTTAGTCATATAAACACATAAACCGCTTAATTGTGTCATAATGACAAGATGTGCCCGAGTACGAACTCTTTTTACCGAGTTCAAATTGCACAATAAGGTGGATTTGCACTCCAAATATCTTGTAATGTTGATAGACATGTGATTCTTTGATTGGTTTAGTCATATAAACACATAAACCACTTAATTGTGTCATAATGACAAGACGTGCACGTGTTCGAACTATTTGTACCAACTCCAAATTGCACAATAAGGTGGATTTGTACTCCAAATGTCTTGTAATGTTGATAGACATGTGATTCTTTGATTGGTTTGGTCATGTAAACAAATAAAAAGCTTCATTATGTCATAATGACAAGATGTGCACGAGTACAAACTCTTAGTACCGTGTCCAAATTGTATAATAAGGTGGATTTGCACTCCAAATGTCTTGTAATGTTGATAGACATGTGATTCTTCGATTGGTTTAGTCATATAAACACATAAACCGCTTAATTGTGTCATAATGACAAGACGTGCAAGAGTTCGAACTATTAGTACCAACTCCAAATTGCACAATAAGGTGGATTTGCACTCCAAATGTCTTGTAATGTTGATAGACATGTGATTCTTCGATGGGTTTAGTCATATAAACAAATAAACCGCTTAATTGTGTCATAATGACAAGATGTGCCCGAGTACGAACTCTCTTTACCGAGTTCCAAATTGCACAATAAGGTGGATTTGCACTCCAAATATCTTGTAATGTTGATAGACATGTGATTCTTTGATTGGTTTAGTCATATAAACACATAAACCACTTAATTGTGTCATAATGACAAGATGTGCACGAGTACGAACTCTTAATACCGAGTCCAAATTGCATAATAAGGTGGATTTGCACTCTAAATGTCTTGTAATGTTGATAGACATGTGATTCTTCGACTGGTTTAGTCATATAAACACATAAACCGCTTAATTGTGTCATAATGAAAAGATGTGCACGAGTACGAACTCTTTTTACCGAGTCCAAATTGCACAATAAGGTGGATTTGCACTCCAAATGTCTTGTAATGTTGATAGGACATGTGATTCTTCGATTGGTTTAGTCATATAAACACATAAACCGCTTAATTGTGTCATAATGACAAGATGTGCCCGAGTACGAACTCTTTTTACCGAGTTCAAATTGCACAATAAGGTGGATTTGCACTCCAAATATCTTGTAATGTTGATAGACATGTGATTCTTCGATTGGTTTAGTCATATAAACACATAAACCGCTTAATTGTGTCATAATGACAAGATGTGCTCGAGTATGAACTCTTAGTAACGAGTCCAAATTGCACAATAAGGTGGATATGCACTCCAAATGTCTTGTAATGTTGATAGACATGTGATTCTTCGACTGGTTTAGTCATATAAACACATAAACCGCTTAATTGTGTCATAATGACAAGATGTGCATGAGTACGAACTCTTTTTTACCGAGTCCAAATTGCACAATAAGGTGGATTTTGCACTCCAAATATCTTGTAATGTTGATAGACATGTGATTCTTTGATTGGTTTAGTCATGTAAACAAATAAAAAGCTTCATTATGTCATAATGACAAGATGTGCACGAGTACAAACTCTTAGTACCGTGTCCAAATTGTATAATAAGGTGGATTTGCACTCCAAATGTCTTGTAATGTTGATAGACATGTGATTCTTCGATTGGTTTAGTCATATAAACAAATAAACCGCTTAATTGTGTCATAATGACAAGACGTGCACGAGTTCGAACTATTACTACCAACTCCAAATTGCACAATAAGGTGGATTTGCACTCCAAATGTCTTGTAATGTTGATAGACATGTGATTCTTCGATTGGTTTAGTCATATAAAAACATAAACCGCTTAATTGTGTCATAATGACAAGATGTGCCCGAGTACGAACTCTTTTTACCGAGTTCAAATTGCACAATAAGGTGGATTTGCACTCCAAATATCTTGTAATGTTGATAGACATGTGATTCTTTGATTGGTTTAGTCATATAAACACATAAACCACTTAATTGTGTCATAATGACAAGATGTGCACGAGTACGAACTCTTAATACCGAATCCAAATTGCATAATAAGGTGGATTTGCACTCCAAATGTCTTGTAATGTTGATAGACATGTGATTCTTCGATTGGTTTAGTCATATAAACACATAAACCGCTTAATTGTTTCATAATGACAAGATGTGCACGAGTACGAACTCTTTTTACCGAGTCCAAATTGCACAATAAGGTGGATTTGCACTCCAAATGTCTTGTAATGTTGATAGACATGTGATTCTTCGATTGTTTTAGTCATATAAACACATAAACCGCTTAATTTTGTCATAATGACAAGATGTGCAAAAGTACGAACTCTAAGTATCGAGTCCAAATTGCACAATAAGGTGGATTTGCACTCCAAATGTCTTGTAATGTTGATAGACATGTGATTCTTTGATTGGTTTAGTCATGTAAACAAATGAAAAGCTTCATTATTTCATAATGACAAGATGTGCACGAGTACGAACTCTTAGTACCGTGTCCAAATTGTATAATAAGGTGGATTTGCACTCCAAATGTCTTGTAATGTTGATAGACATGTGATTCTTTGATTGGTTTAGTCATGTAAACACATAAACCGCTTAATTGTGTCATAATGACAAGATGTGCACGAGTATGAACTCTTAGTACCGAGTCAAAATTGCACGATAAGGTGGATTTGCACTCCAAATGTCTTGTAATGTTGATAGACATGTGATTCTTCGACTGGTTTAGTCATATAAACACATAAACCGCTTAATTGTGTCATAATGACAAGATGTGCATGAGTACGAACTCCTTTTACCGAGTCCAAATTGCACAATAAGGTGGATTTGCACTCCAAATATCTTGTAATGTTGATAGACATGTGATTCTTTGATTGGTTTAGTCATGTAAACAAATAAAAAGCTTCATTATGTCATAATGACAAGATGTGCACGAGTACAAACTCTTAGTACCGTGTCCAAATTGTATAATAAGGTGGATTTGCACTCCAAATGTCTTGTAATGTTGATAGACATGTGATTCTTCGATTGGTTTAGTCATATAAACACATAAAACCGCTTAATTGTGTCATAATGACAAGATGTGCTCGAGTATGAACTCTTAGTAACGAGTCCAAATTGCACGATAAGGTGGATATGCACTCCAAATGTCTTGTAATGTTGATAGACATGTGATTCTTCGACTGGTTTAGTCATATAAACACATAAACCGCTTAATTGTGTCATAATGACAAGATGTGCATGAGTACGAACTCTTTTTACCGAGTCCAAATTGCACAATAAGGTGGATTTGCACTCCAAATGTCTTGTAATGTTGATAGACATGTGATTCTTTGATTGGTTTAGTCATGTAAACAGATAAAAAGCATCATTATGTCATAATGATAAGATTTGCACGAGTACAAACTCTTAGTACCGCGTCCAAATTTACAATAAGGTGGATTTGCACTCCAAATGTCTTGTAATGTTGATGTACATGTGATTCTTCGATTGGTTTAGTCATATAAACACATAAACCGCTTAATTGTGTCATAATGACAAGACGTGCACGAGTTCGAACTATTACTACCAACTCCAAATTGCACAATAAGGTGGATTTGCACTCCAAATGTCTTGTAATGTTGATAGACATGTGATTCTTCGATTGGTTTAGTCATATAAACACATAAACCGCTTAATTGTGTCATAATGACAAGATGTGCCCGAGTACGAACTCTTTTTACCGAGTTCAAATTGCACAATAAGGTGGATTTGCACTCCAAATATCTTGTAATGTTGATAGACATGTGATTCTTTGATTGGTTTAGTCATATAAACACATAAACCGCTTAATTGTGTCATAATGACAAGACGTGCACGAGTACGAACTCTTAATACCGAATCCAAATTGCATAATAAGGTGGATTTGCACTCTAAATGTCTTGTAATGTTGATAGACATGTGATTCTTCGATTGGTTTAGTCATATAAACACATAAACCGCTTAATTGTATCATAATGACAAGATGTGCACGAGTACGAACTCTTAGTACCGAGTCCAAATTGCACAATAAGGTGGATTTGCACTCCAAATGTCTTGTAATGTTGATAGACATGTGATTCTTCGATTGTTTTAGTCATATAAACACATAAACCGCTTAATTTTGTCATAATGACAAGATGTGCAAATGTACGAACTCTAAGTATCGAGTCCAAATTGCCCAATAAGGTGGATTTGCACTCCAAATGTCTTGTAATGTTGATAGACATGTGATTCTTTGATTGGTTTAGTCATGTAAACAAATTAAAAGCTTCATTATTTCATAATGACAAGATGTGCACGAGTACAAACTCTTAGTACCGTGTCCAAATTGTATAATAAGGTGGATTTGCACTCCAAATGTCTTGTAATGTTGATAGACATGTGATTCTTTGATTGGTTTAGTCATGTAAACACATAAACCGCTTAATTGTGTCATAATGACAAGATGTGCACGAGTATGAACTCTTAGTACCGAGTCAAAATTGCACGATAAGGTGGATATGCACTCCAAATGTCTTGTAATGTTGATAGACATGTGATTCTTCGACTGGTTTAGTCATATAAACACATAAACCGCTTAATTGTGTCATAATGACAAGATGTGCATGAGTACGAACTCCTTTTACCGAGTCCAAATTGCACAATAAGGTGGATTTGCACTCCAAATATCTTGTAATGTTGATAGACATGTGATTCTTTGATTGGTTTAGTCATGTAAACAAATAAAAAGCTTCATTATGTCATAATGACAAGATGTGCACGAGTACAAACTCTTAGTACCGTGTCCAAATTGTATAATAAGGTGGATTTGCACTCCAAATGTCTTGTAATGTTGATAGACATGTGATTCTTCGATTGGTTTAGTCATATAAACACATAAACCGCTTAATTGTGTCATAATGACAAGACGTGCACGAGTTCGAACTATTAGTACCAACTCCAAATTGCACAATAAGGTGGATTTGCACTCCAAATGTCTTGTAATGTTGATAGACATGTGATTCTTCTATTGGTTTAGTCATATAAACACATAAACCGCTTAATTGTGTCATAATGACAAGATGTGCCCGAGTACGAACTCTTTTTACCGAGTTCAAATTGCACAATAAGGTGGATTTGCACTCCAAATATCTTGTAATGTTGATAGACATGTGATTCTTTGATTGGTTTAGTCATATAAACACATAAACCACTTAATTGTGTCATAATGACAAGACGTGCACGTGTTCGAACTATTTGTACCAACTCCAAATTGCACAATAAGGTGGATTTGCACTCCAAATGTCTTGTAATGTTGATAGACATGTGATTCTTCGATTGGTTTAGTCATATAAACACATAAACCGCTTAATTGTGTCATAATGACAAGATGTGCCCGAGTACGAACTCTTTTTACCGAGTTCAAATTGCACAATAAGGTGGATTTGCACTCCAAATATCTTGTAATGTTGATAGACATGTGATTCTTTGATTGGTTTAGTCATATAAACACATAAACCACTTAATTGTGTCATAATGACAAGACGTGCACGTGTTCGAACTATTTGTACCAACTCCAAATTGCACAATAAGGTGGATTTGTACTCCAAATGTCTTGTAATGTTGATAGACATGTGATTCTATGATTGGTTTTGTCATATAAACACATAAACCACTTAATTGTGTCATAATGACAAGACGTGCACGAGTTCGAACTATTAGTACCAACTCCAAATTGCACAATAAGGTGGATTTGCACTCCAAATGTCTTGTAATGTTGATAGACATGTGATTCTTCGATTGTTTTAGTCATATAAACACATAAACCGCTTAATTTTGTCATAATGACAAGATGTGCAAATGTACGAACTCTAAGTATCGAGTCCAAATTGCACAATAAGGTGGATTTGCACTCCAAATGTCTTGTAATGTTGATAGACATGTGATTCTTTGATTGGTTTAGTCATGTAAACAAATAAAAAGCTTCATTATGTCATAATGACAAGATGTGCACGAGTACGAACTCTTAGTACCGTGTCCAAATTGTATAATAAGGTGGATTTGCACTCCAAATGTCTTGTAATGTTGATAGACATGTGATTCTTCGATTGGTTTAGTCATATAAACACATAAACCGCTTAATTGTGTCATAATGACAAGATGTGCACGAGTATGAACTCTTAGTACCGAGTCCAAATTGCACGATAAGGTGGATTTGCACTCCAAATGTCTTGTAATGTTGATAGACATGTGATTCTTCGACTGGTTTAGTCATATAAACACATAAACCGCTTAATTGTGTCATAATGACAAGATGTGCACGAGTACGAACTCTTTTTACCGAGTCCAAATTGCACAATAAGGTGGATTTGCACTCCAAATGTCTTGTAATGTTGATAGACATGTGATTCTTTGATTGGTTAGTCATATAAACACATAAACCACTTAATTGTGTCATAATGACAAGACGTGCACGAGTTCGAACTATTAGTACCAACTCCAAATTGCACAATAAGGTGGATTTGCACTCCAAATGTCTTGTAATGTTGATAGACATGTGATTCTTTGATTGGTTTAGTCATATAAACACATAAACCACTTAATTGTGTCATAATGACAAGATGTGCACGAGTACGAACTCTTAATACCGAGTCCAAATTGCATAATAAGGTGGATTTGCACTCTAAATGTCTTGTAATGTTGATAGACATGTGATTCTTTGATTGGTTTAGTCATATAAACACATAAACCGCTTAATTGTGTCATAATGACAAGATGTGCACGAGTACGAACTCTTTTTACCGAGTCCAAATTGCACAATAAGTTGGATTTGTACTCCAAATGTCTTGTAATGTTGATAGACATGTGATTCTTTGATTGGTTTAGTCATATAAACACATAAACCACTTAATTGTGTCATAATGACAAGACGTGCACGTGTTCGAACTATTTGTACCAACTCCAAATTGCACAATAAGGTGGATTTGCACTCCAAATGTCTTGTAACGTTGATAGACATGTGATTCTATGATTGGTTTAGTCATATAAACACATAAACCACTTAATTGTGTCAAAATGACAAGACGTGCACGAGTTCGAACTATTAGTACCAACTCCAAATTGCACAATAAGGTGGATTTGCACTCCAAATGTCTTGTAATGTTGATAGATATGTGATTCTTCGATTGGTTTAGTCATATAAACACATAAACCGCTTAATTGTGTCATAATGACAAGATGTGCAAAAGTACGAACTCTAAGTATCGAGTCCAAATTGCCCAATAAGGTGGATTTGCACTCCAAATGTCTTGTAATGTTGATAGACATGTGATTCTTTGATTGGTTTAGTCATGTAAACAAATTAAAAGCTTCATTATTTCATAATGACAAGATGTGCACGAGTACAAACTCTTAGTACCGTGTCCAAATTGTATAATAAGGTGGATTTGCACTCCAAATGTCTTGTAATGTTGATAGACATGTGATTCTTTGATTGGTTTAGTCATATAAACACATAAACCGCTTAATTGTGTCATAATGACAAGATGTGCACGAGTATGAACTCTTAGTACCGAGTCCAAATTGCACGATAAGGTGGATTTGCACTCCAAATGTCTTGTAATGTTGATAGACATGTGATTCTTCGACTGGTTTAGTCATATAAACACATAAACCGCTTAATTGTGTCATAATGACAAGATGTGCATGAGTACGAACTCCTTTTACCGAGTCCAAATTGCACAATAAGGTGGATTTGCACTCCAAATATCTTGTAATGTTGATAGACATGTGATTCTTTGATTGGTTTAGTCATGTAAACAAATAAAAAGCTTCATTATGTCATAATGACAAGATGTGCACGAGTACGAACTCTTAGTACCGTGTCCAAATTGTATAATAAGGTGGATTTGCACTCCAAATGTCTTGTAATGTTGATAGACATGTGATTCTTCGATTGGTTTAGTCATATAAACACATAAACCGCTTAATTGTGTCATAATGACAAGACGTGCACGAGTTCGAACTATTAGTACCAACTCCAAATTGCACAATAAGGTGGATTTGCACTCCAAATGTCTTGTAATGTTGATAGACATGTGATTCTTCGATTGGTTTAGTCATATAAACACATAAACCGCTTAATTGTGTCATAATGACAAGATGTGCCCGAGTACGAACTCTTTTTACCGAGTTCAAATTGCACAATAAGGTGGATTTGCACTCCAAATATCTTATAATGTTGATAGACATGTGATTCTTTGATTGGTTTAGTCATATAAACACATAAACCACTTAATTGTGTCATAATGACAAGATGTGCACGAGTACGAACTCTTAATACCGAGTCCAAATTGCATAATAAGGTGGATTTGCACTCTAAATGTCTTGTAATGTTGATAGCCATGTGATTCTTCGATTGGTTTAGTCATATAAACACATAAACCGCTTAATTGTGTCATAATGACAAGATGTGCACGAGTATGAACTCTTAGTACCGAATCCAAATTGCACGATAAGGTGGATATGCACTCCAAATGTCTTGTAATGTTGATAGACATGTGATTCTCCGACTGGTTTAGTCATATAAACACATAAACCGCTTAATTGTGTCATAATGACAAGATGTGCATGAGTACGAACTCTTTTTACCGAGTCCAAATTGCACAATAAGGTGGATTTGCACTCCAAATATCTTGTAATGTTGATAGACATGTGATTCTTTGATTGGTTTGGTCATGTAAACAAATAAAAAGCTTCATTATGTCATAATGACAAGATGTGCACGAGTACAAACTCTTAGTACCGTGTCCAAATTGTATAATAAGGTGGATTTGCACTCCAAATGTCTTGTAATGTTGATAGACATGTGATTCTTCGATTGGTTTAGTCATATAAACACATAAACCGCTTAATTGTGTCATAATGACAAGACGTGCAAGAGTTCGAACTATTAGTACCAACTCCAAATTGCACAATAAGGTGGATTTGCACTCCAAATGTCTTGTAATGTTGATAGACATGTGATTCTTCGATGGGTTTAGTCATATAAACAAATAAACCGCTTAATTGTGTCATAATGACAAGATGTGCCCGAGTACGAACTCTCTTTACCGAGTTCAAATTGCACAATAAGGTGGATTTGCACTCCAAATATCTTGTAATGTTGATAGACATGTGATTCTTTGATTGGTTTAGTCATATAAACACATAAACCACTTAATTGTGTCATAATGACAAGATGTGCACGAGTACGAACTCTTAATACCGAGTCCAAATTGCATAATAAGGTGGATTTTCACTCTAAATGTCTTGTAATGTTGATAGACATGTGATTCTTCGACTGGTTTAGTCATATAAACACATAAACCGCTTAATTGTGTCATAATGACAAGATGTGCACGAGTACGAACTCTTTTTACCGAGTCCAAATTGCACAATAAGGTGGATTTGCACTCCAAATGTCTTGTAATGTTGATAGACATGTGATTCTTCGATTGGTTTAGTCATATAAACACATAAACCGCTTAATTGTGTCATAATGACAAGATGTGCCCGAGTACGAACTCTTTTTACCGAGTTCAAATTGCACAATAAGGTGGATTTGCACTCCAAATATCTTGTAATGTTGATAGACATGTGATTCTTCGATTGGTTTAGTCATATAAACACATAAACCGCTTAATTGTGTCATAATGACAAGATGTGCTCGAGTATGAACTCTTAGTACCGAGTCCAAATTGCACGATAAGGTGGATTTGCACTCCAAATGTCTTGTAATGTTGATAGACATGTGATTCTTCGACTGGTTTAGTCATATAAACACATAAACCGCTTAATTGTGTCATAATGACAAGATGTGCATGAGTACGAACTCTTTTTACCGAGTCCAAATTGCACAATAAGGTGGATTTTGCACTCCAAATATCTTGTAATGTTGATAGACATGTGATTCTTTGATTGGTTTAGTCATGTAAACAAATAAAAAGCTTCATTATGTCATAATGACAAGATGTGCACGAGTACAAACTCTTAGTACCGTGTCCAAATTGTATAATAAGGTGGATTTGCACTCCAAATGTCTTGTAATGTTGATAGACATGTGATTCTTCGATTGGTTTAGTCATATAAACAAATAAACCGCTTAATTGTGTCATAATGACAAGACGTGCACGAGTTCGAACTATTACTACCAACTCCAAATTGCACAATAAGGTGGATTTGCACTCCAAATGTCTTGTAATGTTGATAGACATGTGATTCTTCGATTGGTTTAGTCATATAAACACATAAACCGCTTAATTGTGTCATAATGACAAGATGTGCCCGAGTACGAACTCTTTTTACCGAGTTCAAATTGCACAATAAGGTGGATTTGCACTCCAAATATCTTGTAATGTTGATAGACATGTGATTCTTTGATTGGTTTAGTCATATAAACACATAAACCACTTAATTGTGTCATAATGACAAGATGTGCACGAGTACGAACTCTTAATACCGAGTCCAAATTGCATAATAAGGTGGATTTGCACTCTAAATGTCTTGTAATGTTGATAGACATGTGATTCTTCGAC
Organism: Linum tenue; assembly: GCA_946122785.1. Lineage (NCBI taxonomy): Eukaryota > Viridiplantae > Streptophyta > Magnoliopsida > Malpighiales > Linaceae > Linum > Linum tenue. The sequence continues at coordinate 18,053,391 of CAMGYJ010000003.1, read as the reverse complement.
TGGTTTAGTCATATAAACACATAAACCGCTTAATTGTTTCATAATGACAAGATGTGCACGAGTACGAACTCTTTTTACCGAGTCCAAATTGCACAATAAGGTGGATTTGCACTCCAAATGTCTTGTAATGTTGATAGACATGTGATTCTTCGATTGGTTTAGTCATATAAACACATAAACCGCTTAATTGTGTCATAATGACAAGATGTGCACGAGTACGAACTCTTTTTACCTAGTCCAAATTTGTTAGAAACAAAGTTTCTAACGGGATTTGAATTGGGTGATATTTGGGAATTTAGGGATTGAGAAGATAGAATTAGGGATTTGGGAAAGAATTGGGAAAGAACAGAAGAGAATCGGCCTAGGCCTTTAGAGGGATTGAGATCGAGATTTGAGAAGATAGGGAGATTAGGGTTTAGGAGATTCTTTGATAATTCTTTCTTGACTGACTACTAATGAATCACAAGTACATATTTATAGGGAGTACTAGGAAACCCTAATAATAAACCTAATCCTACTAAATAACTACTACCCTTATTGATACTTTCTCTAATAATAATTATATTAGTAAATAAAGAAACCCTACAGAAATCGGTTTCTAACATCTCCTCCCCCTTCAGACCAACCTTGCCCTCAAGGTTGATTGACTCGACCCACTTCATCACGTCGTCTGTGCGAACCACGGCTTCGCTCCTCCATCTCTGGCGCTTTCTTTTCTTCCAATCATGCTCCAACTCTTTACTGAGACCTCTTGCACTGATCTCCTCTCGTTGGCCCCACTCTATGAATCTCATGGGCCCACTATTTGCCTCCGTGGCAAGTTCAAATGCCAATAGCTTCCCTTTCGTTGGTATCATGCTCCAACAACCTAATGAAGCACAATGTACTTGCTTGTGCAAAAACCCATCATTAATTACCAACTCATCAAGGTCGGCATACCTCTTTCTCGGATTCAGCCAATTAAATGACTTAATTGAATCTTCAATTGCCTTTGGGTCATTTTTTCTTACTCTCTCCACAACTTCCTGGAGATGAGTGTCTTGTTGAACTTCCCAGGGATTCCCAGCCTGCCGACTTGGGCTTCACCAGCCCGAGTTGAACAGTCCACTTCTTGCCACAATTCCTTATAAACTCCACCTAGGTGGGCGATTTCTGTTATAGAACTCCACTTCCTTGATGAATCATACTCGGGTTCCATCCTCGAAGCCTCTCGCAGAGCTAGCCCTTCCTGTAGATGGGATAACGGATCAATGGCCATCATAACCCTCCTTTCCACCCGGAAGAACAAAATATAATACCCAGCTTCAGGCATTATCATTGCAAACGTCCTGTAATCGTCCGCACCTTCTCCATGTTTCACATTTACTTTTTCTAGGACTTCAACTTTATTCCGAGCAGCTATATAATGATCTTGATCATCGTTCACCCCAGCACTACCACTCCTTCTGTCGCAACTCAAAAGCGCCTCACCAGAGCAATCAAACTTCTCGTCAGTTTCATTTTTAATCAAGTGATCAGCAGCCTGCCCGGCCGGCGGAGAGGATGCAAACGCTGATGGAAGGCTACCAAGCATCAAATCCTTTTCGTCCCTTCCATGTTTGCCATTGGTGGTTGGATGCTCCTTTTCCTTCCCCTCCCTTCCTTCACGTGACTTAAATTCCCCTTTCTTTCTGAATTTCCAACCAATTAATTGTAACAATAAGAATGAATCCAAGAGCAACTTTGTCTCACCATTGAACGCAAACGGAACAAGGATGAAGATGGAACTTTGACCCGCCGCCGACTTGAGCTTAGGGTTGGCAGCGGCAGTGGAAACTCCTTGCCCAGCCTGGCCGCCCTCCGCTCCTGCGTCGTTTGTCCTTGTCGCACCTCGATTCGGCGCGCAATCAACGCTTTCCTTCACCTGCTCCTCGCGGCGCGGCGCTTCCTCCACGACAGGCTGCCTTGTCCTCGACCTCCTCCTGTCTCCAGTCACGCCCTGCCACGGCTCCTTCTTCTCCAGGTTTGCCGACAGCTCTTCCTTCTTCTTCTCCTGGAGCGTCAGCGGCTCTTCCTTCCTCTTCACTTCTTCCTCCGACGACTTCTCCTTTGGCGATTTCGTCCCTGGAGAATCCTTATTTAACGGGGCAACCGTGGTAGCATTGATCGGTGGTGGGGGCGATGCTCCTTTCCCCAGTCCGATGCTGCTTGGAGTCTCTGTTATTGGTGCCCGTGGCTCATCATCCTCGATCGGCTGCGGAGCCTTGACCATGGCTACCGTGACCTCCTCGGACAGAAGGAGGGTCTCCGCCGTCTCGCCCTCCACCTCGGCGATCCGCCCGCCTGCTGCCGCGTCGCGGCACTCCTCGCCCTCCTCCGCAGGCCGCGCGCTCCCCGGCGCTTCCCCGCCAGCCCCGAAGAACGGGCTCTGCCCCGCGCCGCCACTAGCCATCCCGCGCGCAGCCTCCTGCCGCGCGGCGCCCTCCTCGCCTCGGCCGGCCTGCCCGAACGCCGCCGCCTCCTTCTTCCAATAGCTCGCAATTTTCCACAACCTGTCTTGCATCTGAGCCCATGGCTGCTCTGATTTTTCCATCACTGATCCTCTGGTTTCTCGGCTGTCCCTGGGGGAGTTGGGAAGAACTCTCCGATCGGAACCGGG